>APFE031639614.1:0-16887 GCA_000404065.3 Pinus taeda | reverse complement strand
CTCTGCAAAAACTGTGCCTCATCCCCGCACCCAAAATTGCCTTTCCCTTGATTTCAACAAAATCATAAAAAATCAATTTTAAACTCTTTGTACTTAATACCTAGCCTAAAATCAGTCATCAATTCGGTCATCTCGAGCCTTTTCGATTATATTTTGCCAAGTGTGACCCGGAGAGAGCCCTCTCTTGTCCTCGTAGGGCTAGCTACGAGGCTGAGCATGGTTTGATGTGGCCTTGAGTCTTGCCTTATTTCAGCCTAAGGCAGATTTGAGCGCTAACATACCCTAAGCAATGTTTAGTGATGAATCAGTTAGGAGAAAGTGTCTTCCAGGTAACCTCTCAGTTAATTCACCAAGATTTCAATTACCCTGTCTCTGGAACCTATGTCACTTTTACTTAAGAGTCTTTAATCTCATATTATGACAACCTATCATCCCAACAATACTCTTATGATTTATCCTTATTAGCTCCCAAACCTGGACATTTCTCCCTAAATGAAAATGTGTTTTCTTTATATATCTTTGCAGTTGACATAAGACCAACATTGCGGGTGATTTCTAAGATTCTGGGGAAAGAAGATTCTAGACAAGTTGATAAATAAGTTTTCATATTTTTCACTATGATAATGAAACCAGTGGTGATATTAGATATTCCAGCATTTTGGGTGGACACCATTAACACTCAATTCATGACTCTGTCACTTACTGGTTCATTTAAATTTCCTTCAGTTATCACTTATTTGTTTTTGTACCAGAATGTTGAGCATTTTGCTGATTTGGGGCTAAACAATGTAGACATAAATAAAAAGAAACAATCAGTGGTGTTTTGGACAGACCTAGTGAGGGGTGATCCAGAAGATGGTGTCCTGTTTGAGTACTTCTTTATTTCTTCCGGTGGCTTACAAGATTTTGAATGGGACCTTGCCACCAACATTTCTTCCCAAAGCTCAAGAATTTCTTCAATTGAGCAAAGATGTAAGATGTGGAGTCTGGTTTATATTTGAAGAGCATGCATAAATTAGGCTTTATGGGGCCTCAGTTAAACCATATAGACTACCAAAAATTGTGCCAATGCAACTCTTTTCTCTTGAGTTTATTAGACAAAGATTAAATGTGGATTAGGTTCATTTTGTCCCAATGAAAAAGGGTTATCTCTTTAAGTTGCCCAGAACAGTGGGACCTTTCATTGTGAGCACAAGACACACTGCCCAAGAGTTTGAGAAGTTATTGGGTGATACGTATCTTTTGTAGGTTGTTGAGTGGGCTTATGACCCTCATGAGATCATTTCCAAAAGAAGGATAGAAAATGGATATTCAACATTTGTGCATGAAAATAGGCCAGAAATGAAGAAAATGGCAAGTGGAGGTCCCTTGAACACCAAAGGAGCAAAGATTGAAACGCTTAGTATTTCAGAAAAAGGTGCAAAAATGGCCAGAGAGGAAGTCATTTATCTTGATGAAGAAGAGCTAGAAACAACAAAAAAAACCAAACTATTGGATGCAATGTCTTCAACAAAACCTAGTTTAATAATTCAATTGGGAGAAATAGAGGGTGCACTAGCTTCTCCATCCTCTAGTGAGCTTTTTCATGAGCAAGTTCCTCTTATTTAGAGCATGTTTACCCAGATAGCTAAAAAAAATTAGAGAATAAAGTTGAATATGGAGGCTCAAGCTGAGTCTAAAATAATTTCCGTGCAAACCAGGTTATTGTCTGCTATGGATTTAGAAAAGGGCCAACTAAAAATTGCACTCTCTCATCCCACATATATGTCAGTTGGATCCTCTAGTAACTTTAAAACTATCAATTTGACCGTTGATACTCAAAAACTCCCCATGCTTGATAAAATCAATTTGCACATGCAGACTGGGCAATTGATTGTAAATGATTTACATAAGACAGAAGGAGCTGCTATTAAAGCAGAGAAAATGTTACACAAAGTGGTCAAGCAATTGAAGTTGGAGAAAGCCAATTCCAGAGCTCTAAATGCTTAGGTAGATGAATTAAAGAAGATTATTGTGAAGATAGGAGTCAACCCTGATGATCAACCTGCATACAAAAGTTATTGCAATCTGCTAAGTATGAAATTGGAATCATGAGAAAGAAGTTGAATCTCCCTAGAGGTGAGCACCCTATTGCTGCAGGGATAGCTGAAGTTGAAAATGAAAAGGAGAAGCTTTTACGGGATGTTTTGCAGAATACTGAAGAGGTTTCTGTGCTTAAGGAATCATTGGCCAAGCTACATAAACAAGTAGACACTCATGTCTACACAGTAGTGATGTCAGCCAATATAGAGGATCCAGTGGCACAGGTGATGCAGTTGGGTACATAATTAAATATGGATGAGCATGATTTGAAAAAAGCATAGAGGGATATGGAGATAGTTTGTAAACTCTTAAACTTGAGTGAAGAGGAAGCTAGAATGGAGAAGGAAAATGCTAAGAAATACAGGGAAGACTTCCAAAGAGCTAAAGAGGAGATCAAAAGGTTGAAAGAGAGAATGAAAGGTAATATGTCTTTAATCCAGGCTAGGGAAATTCTCTGGGATGAAATTATCGAAGTCATGAGGAACATCTGTGAATTCCTTGTCATTGTGTCTGTTGAGAAAACAATTGTCAGGGACATAGAAAGTTTAGTTATGCAAGATAAGCAAAAATTGTTAGAGAGATCCAAGTTTGCAAAAAGAATTATAGATTTTATAAACTGTAAGTCTGATGCAGAGCTAAAAGAACATGACCTTTTGGGCAGAAGACTGTGTGTAATGTATTTCAATAAGATGTTTATCAAAAATGTCTACAGAAAAACTGTTGAGAAGAAGATGAATGAAATAAAAGAAGCAGTTTCTAGGTTCAATATTCTGTTTGATAAAAGAGTTAGAGATGGGCTCCCCTCTTGGTGGGATTTACAAGGAAATTTGCTGCCATGGGAATCATATGAGACTTTGCTAGTAGAAGCAAAAAGTAAGATTGACAACACCCATGAGAAGATAGCAGTACTAAAAGGAGAAACTATTATGAATTATCTGAATAAGGATTTTAAACTTCTGTGGATGGTAAAGACTTTGTTTACAAACAAGCCTACTTGTAGTAGGAAAACAGTGTTTAGAATGGCAGTCAACAAACTGGAAGAAGCAGCAAAGCCGAATGTACCATTGTGGAGAAGATGAAAAGAGTGGATGATAGAATAGACAAAAGATTCATCAGCAGGGACATCTACTCAAACCAACAATCCGAACAGTGACCAACAACAATCAATCATAATTTGATTTGATTTGTTTTTGTGTTATTTTATTTTCTAAGAAAAGTGAGGTGTCTTTTACCCTCTAATGTAATATTTTAAAATGATTTTTTACTTTAGGTAGTTAGAAAGTAGTTAAGTAGTTCATCAGTGTTTGGTAGTTGCCAACTATCCCATGATGTATAAAAAGAGGGAAAATTAAAGAAAAAAAGGTTCGAGTCTTGGGAATTTGGAGACTACACAATTTTTTATTTGATGAATTGATGATTAATGAAAGAATCAAGAGTTTCCAAATGGTGTCGAGTATGATTTGTAGTCTCTCTGTTATGTGTAATTTTATCTCCTTCTCTCTTTGAATATGGTAATGAAGTTGTTGGTATTTGTTTACTTCTGTGAATAAAGTTAAATTCCCTTAAAATAGTGCTCCTATGTTTAAAGTTCTTTTCTCTATATTTTTCGCTAAGTTAAACATAATAGTTTCTGTTAAATACATCATATTGTCTTTAACCTTCCTAAGTATTCTTCACATAGCATTTGTATACAACGTCAAATGGCATCTTGAAATTTTCATGTCACCTATATGTAAAGGGTTTTAAAATAATGATATTCATACTCCTCAAGATAAAGACACTTTATACTAATGAGTGACATGCATAATCAAACTTTAATGTCTTAGGCACAATTTCTCCATAGCTAAAAATTGGTTTCCTAAGGGACATCAGGTTCTATAAGATCAATTAAGCATGCGAGGAGGGTAGATTTATTGAGTGATGAATCAACGAAAACAAGAATCATTATGATTCAATATAGCTAGACATAACAATGTTAGTAATTTAACATAGAAAACAAAAACAAGATGAACATACTTTTTATATAGGAGAGTTTTGTAAGGTGTATAGTCTAAGACATACCTGGAGATTGACAAACCTTGGAAGGATTTCTTGAAGTGTCTTCTTTGTATTGAGTCACGATCTTTTATACATGTAGTACATACTTACAAGCATAACATGTGATACCAAGAACATGATTTAATTTCCCAAGTTAGAACTTTTTCATAATCATGGAGGATGGAGTCCTATGATAAGCTATTCATTCTTTCAATCAATAGTAGGACCTTTTATTTGACATCCTAGAATATTTGTAAACTCCAAGTATTAAGGTTCTAATATGTATGATATCTAGGGAGTACTATCTTTATTTTAGTCTATCTATAAACAAGGAATCATTTAAGATTATTTAAATGCTTATGAATATATGTACCTTGTGAATTACATACCTCTAATTCCATTAGACTTGTTGCAAGTGCATCTTGATACTTGATTTCCTTGGGCTAGTACCTTGGATTCAAACTTATCAATCTAAAATCCTCAAAGCTTGAATCTCCATAGGACAAACTTCATATTCTTTTCATAACCTTCAAATTTTTTAGATCTTAGATTAAAATCATAATAGAGCTCAGAATTTTAGACCAGACTTTATATATGTAATTTAGACTTCAAATTGTTCTTTGTAGCAAGTCCTTGCTTCTTTTCTCTATCAACAATATGATGCTCTTTGTTGGCTTGATGGGGCCTGACCCAGGTTCAGCTTTAATTAGCCAAACAAATCCCTACACTACTGGCCCTTTTGGCATCAACCCGTGGAGCGCGCACTGAAGTCTCACCCGAAGCAGTATGGGGGGATGCTGGAACCAAGTTTACGCACCCTCGAGATGGTATGATTTAGGTTATTTCCAACTATTACTGCCTTCACGTAGGTTGCTTCGCGCTCTGTTCTATCCTTCAGTACCTTTGCGAATTGTTACAATTGGCTTTCATGCAACCTTGGGGCTGAAGTCCTTTCACGCTGCTAGGGCAACGAACTGCACTAATTCCCAAACTAGGCTAAGTATCTTACTTTTCTTATTGACAGATCTTAATTATCTTCGCGTAAAAAAATGTTCTTATTGTTTCCAAGAAAACTAGTGTCTATTTAGATCTGCTAGTCCCACTAAGACAGGTAGCTATCTTAGAAACAAACAATTCAAAGTAACTTGTGTTTTCCTTTATGGAAAATAGATAAGAGATAAGCATAGAGAACCAACCTTAATCTTTCACTTGGCTAGTTGCTTGTTTCCTCTCTCTTTTGATAGAGCTTGCCACTCCTTTCTCACTTGTCCCACTTCAAAGAACACCTGTAGAGGAAAAGCAACAAGAAACCATCAAAGCATAGAGATCTATGATACCATAAACAATGTAGAATCAAAAGTACATTAACCATACAAATGCATACATAAATACAAGATTCAGAGATACACAAGTATATGGAGGAAAACTCAAATAACTTTATTGATAGAAGTAGAAGAGAGGATTACAACCCAGTTGTCTAATCTAGCATCATCCTCCCAGCATGAAAGCCCTCTTCACCTCATGAAAAGCTAGATCACCCAACAATACAATGTCTTAAAGAGAAACCAACAACACTTCCTTACAGATTACAAAATCCCAGCGTTTGGATCTCTAGGATGAGGGATCCATATATAGATGCTTGTAGGGGGTGAGTCAGCTTCTGGGTTTTTGATTAGTGTCATTTCACTAATAGTTCTTGGCTCCACTTGGAGATTTCATGATCTCTTACTCATCCCTGGGCGAATTCAGAGAGGCAAGTGTCATATGAGCAGTTTCTAGAAGATTCTCTGGGTTTCCACTTAGCCAACTGCCTTTGCCATTTGTCTACTCTCGCCCATCGCACCCTACATAAGGCCTTTTTAGTATGCATCGCACCCCTTGTGTGTAATAGATGAGATGCATCACACCATGGCCAAGGAGTAGTCTGTATGGGTCAGTTTTGACCAGTTCTGAGTAGTTTTTCAGATGGAACTTCTGGGAAATGATGTAATCAACTGACCTTGATCCTTTAAGGTATGAAACAACACTTTTAGGGGTTTAAAATCCCTTGGTTTATCAACATATATGATTGGGGTTGTAGTGCCCAAATATGTCTATAACAGTTGCCCCCTAAAGCATGAGGTCATAAATCTTTTGATGTCGGGTGAAATGCTTTATCATGAGGATCCGAGGTTTTTCGAATTGGAAGGTGACCTGTAATAATATACAATACAATACATTATCTTCATATTATTTTCATGATTTAGCTGAGGCGGGCATTCCCATGCTCAACTTTATAAATTCATTTTCATTTACATAGGACAGACAATTGTTTGCTGTTGCAGACTGGTGATTCTTGTAGAGCCATCATCCCTTAGCTTGGATGATCATCTATGCAGCTATGGAGTGCATTTGATGTCTTTATTTTCATGAATATATCGTAGCCCGGATGGATGAAACTAGATCTGGGGTCTTCAAACTCGTTCAATCTTCGCCCGATGTACAAGTTGATCCATGTGAAAATATGTTCTGAAGTCGAACATGGAAAGACATCGCTTGATTACCAGCCAACAATGTAAGCTGTTAACAGGCGTGAGAGCAATCACCGATAATGATAATGAACCTCAAGGTACTACAGTACAATTCACATGGTGTGAATATATGAGTCAATGTCGAACACCACGCAAAATCTTTTGGTTGAAGGCCATTGATGTAAACCGGTCGCTGGAAGTGAGAAACTTGCCATTAAGGCATGCAAGCTTCAAATTACTGAAAGGGTTGTTCCTAAGTCAACTTCTTGGATAATGAGCTAACGTCGAAAAGAAGTGACCCACCATAGGAGGGCCTTAATGTATCCCACATCTACGACATGAAATAAAGCAAATGATTTCCTAGAGGTGAAAACGATTTGATGATACAAGGTTCAGGAATGGCAGTCATGAAAAATGGAGAGTGAAGGTATTGCTGTGGATGAGGCGTTAGCTGGGTTGGTGAATTCTCTGAGTGACTTCTTTTGAACATATCGGTGACCCTGAAATGGATTGGTAGTGTTAATCCCAAAAATGGATGGTACGGAGGACCAATGGTGATGTGATCGGCGAACGGAATAACCCAACCCGACTCAATCATGGTGATGGAGTGAAAGTGTCATGTTCAAGAGCAACCTACTACCAATGAAGTTCTTCAAGTTTTCTTCCCTTTTTCCACAGTCATTGTTGACCAATACCTCTTTATTTTTTTTAAGCTTGAGGAGGATAACATATGCTTGTTCTATATTTTTCCCTTCAGGCAAACCCGTCGCTATGTTTTAGCGAGCCCAGTGACAGTGAAACTCGCTCTTGTTCGGATGGACAAGTTTTGTTGCTATTGTTTTAACGAGTTTAATGACAAAGATAACTCGGTCCTTTTCATGTTTAGAGAGTTTGAAAAGGGACGGAATGGAAACTTCAACAGTCGTTTTTCGTGGTATAATCCCTTAGGTCCGAAAAAGGATAAAATAATATGAAAGGGATGACTTTTCAATCGTTTTAACGAGCCGAAAAAGAGAAGTGCTCGATAGTTTTGTGCAATGATCCCTCAGGTCCAAAAAGATTAAAATGTAGAGGAGGGATGGCACTTCCCTTTACTTTAACGAGCTATAAAGGCGAGTAGCTCGGCAATATTTTCATATTTTATGAGTCTAAAAAGAGCTTAAAAGAGACTCGTTTTTGAGGAATGAGTGATGTTTTCGAGTAGCAACTAGTTCTAGGTAAGTTTGGAACTTCTCAATCATTACAGTGTAAAGAGGGTGGCTAACAGAATCACTCATTGCAGTTGTACCTCAAAAAGGTAAAAAATCAAGTGGAGGTGACGGTAAGAACACGACCAAGCCTCAAAAGGCTGATAGCAATGCAATCACAAAGGTTATTTATCAAGGGTGGATTCATTTTTTAATGAGCTTGAATCTTTTAGAAACTATGCTCAGTGCTAGGTTTATTTTTTAATGAGCTTGAAATTTGTGGAAACATTGCTCATTGATAATAGTCAGAGATATTCAATTTACCATTAACACTATATTCTTTCGACGGTCACACAACCTATTCAATTACTCCATCAAATTGATTAGAAATGTAAATACATACTTGAAAAATGAGTTAAAAACTCACATCTTACTTGAATTACGTGAATAGTAGCATAAAAGTAGTTTTTACCTCTTATTTTTACTATTTCATTCAAATTTGGGATTGTTGGAGCTCTGGAGGTATTTTCTCCCTCAGATTTCATCAACTGATTTCGGGAGATCCGGTGGACTATTCTTCACGCCGTCAGGACTAGGTAGGAGCTAATCCTGAGCTCTTCAATTGCATTCCTTCTTTTTCTAATTCTGAGCAACTTTTCCTATTCTTCTGGGCCTTAGGGGTTTGAACAATTTGTTCTCTCCCCATCGCACCTAGTATGCATCGAAAGGTGCAATGCATACTGAGCTAGCCATTAGCTAGTTAGTATGCATCCCACCCTGTACACAGCCAGGGTGCGATGGGTGCAGGAGGGAAAATTTATGCAATGTTTTCTCGTGAATTTTTTTCCTGTTTTTGCCCAAATCAGGATCCTAATTCATCTCTTGTTTGTGTTTCAGAGATTCATCGGATCAAGATGGTCGTTACATGGCATGAACATGAGCATGAAGAAGAGGGCATGATTTCCTTACATGATCCGAGTATGGTTACTACATTGCGAAACTGTGGCTTGCTCAAATTCTTCCGCATATCCAGCATGAGGCAACAAATCAATTTGTTGCAATATCTTCTCGATGCATGGACCAACTAGGTGTTCTATATTAGAGGAAAATCCATTCCTTTGATAGTTGAGTATATCTACTTCTTGACCAGGTTATCGAGGTGTGGTGCCCCTCTCTCACTCTCAAGATCCACCTGTGGGGGTGAATCCATGAGGGATTATATTCGCCAGTTTTGTAGAGATGAATCTCAGCCGAGCAGGGATGCCAAGATCAGTATTTGAGATGCCATTGACTGGTCCTTGAGGAATATTTTATTCACCTTTGCTAGATTGGCTGGTAGCGCAATGCTTCATTTGTCCAACAGATCGTATGTGCAGTATGCTTTAGAATGCCTAGAACCAAAGGTATTCAATTGGTGTGAGGCAGTGCTTCCGGTTATAAAAGAACAACTTTCCAAGGTGAAGAATGAAGATCCAAGACCTTCAGTTATGGTTCCATTTTGACTGCTTTCGCCTTGGAGAGGATTCAACTGATGCAACCACAGTACATTTCACTAGGGTTGCCAGCACCGAGGGAACCACAGATGCAGAGATGGGTTGACCTCATGGCCAGACATGCTGGCCAGTCATAGATTTCATTCTATGATGCCTACATTGAGTGGTTCAACCATCAGGAGATGGTCTTCCCTGAGTATCCATATGTTGGGATGGATTTCCGAGGCGACCCAGATTTGGTGCTACCAGCTGGCGAGCAGTGGAGTGTCATGGGTAAAATGATCTGACTGTATCCTTGTTTATTGCTTTTATAATGTTCTTGTGTTTTTTAAATGTTATCAAGACTAATCAAACTCATATATTTGTGCAGATGTTGGGCCAATGCGACCAGCAGCACACCCAAGGGTAGCAGCTACCGTTCCAGCAGAAGCGGCTATAGGGACGATTGTCCTTCACGATCTAGACATAGTGGAGACCCTTGCAGTATTGCAGGATCAGATCGAGGGTCTCACCCTTGGTATTTATGATGTGAGGACCGACGATTTACCTCTAATATTACAACACCATAACACTGGCGTGCTGAGTCGATGGACTAGGCTCTTACATATGATCGCACATGCAGTGACTTGCTATCACCAACACCATTAGTCTAGGGTGCTTTTCTGCATTTTTGAGTTTTTGGGTCGTATGACCGATTTTGTCCTGGACACAGAACATTTTGTAAAAACTATAAACATCTATATATGTTTTTGATTTTCGGAGCTTTATTTTGGTTAAGTTATGTGATCCTGAAGCAAATGTTAATTGACATGCTTTTTCCTTTACAAATGCTACAAATGTCTATCTAACACATAATTTGCTAATGAATTAACTAAAGTGTTTAAGTTTCTGGAAATGTGTTTATATTGAATAGAATCAAACTGACTTTCCAAAATCCTGACCCTTAGGAACATACGATAGATAGCTGGATGCCAGTAAGCTATAGTATGATGAGTTGCGATTCTAGCCTAACAACAAGTCAGCATATGCCATGTGTGATGGCATCAGAGAGAAGCTCCATCAACGTGGTGTACTCAACGATGTTGTTCGTTGATCGACCAATACATATTCCTCTGAAACTCACTAACTCATCACTTGGATAAAAAATGGCCCAGGCTGCAGAAGATAGGTTCTGCGTACTACGACTAGCTCTGTTAGCATATCCAACGAATGATTCCAACAGGTCTGACATCTGCAATAAATGCAAAGTGGATTACCTAATCAAAATGATAACTCTTGACGAAAAAAAACGTAACAAAAGCATATAAAGAGATTACTACACTTAATCAAGCAAAATAACGCTTAAGATACAACCCGTTCTGGGGTTGCGATAGTGGAATCCCATTGTAATCTACTAGCTTGTAGGCTCCTTTTGCCAATAATCTTTTAACAATGTAGGGGCCCATCCACAATGGTTCGAACTTACCTGCTCCCAACTTATCGGATTCCTGATTGTAAAGCAAGACCAGGTCACCTTCTGAGAAGACATGGGGTTTGACATTTTTGTCAAATTGCACCTTGACATGTTTCTTATGAGCTTTGTTAGCCAAAGAGGCACCACGATGGGTTTCATCCAATTAGATTAGTTCCAAGAAATGAACCTCTTTCTCCGAAGTTTCGGGAAGTAGATCGCCTGCGATCTTGAGAGATGAAAATTCACACTGAATCGGTAAGATCACTTCCAGGCCATACACCAAATGAAAGGGTGTAAATCTGGTCACATTTCTCACTGATGTCCTATATGCCCACAAAGCTGAGTACAGGATTATGTGCCAATTCCGTTTGTGGACTCCAATCATCCTTTGCAACATGCGCTTCAGGACCTTTTTGATGGCTTCAACTTGTTTGTTAGCTTGCGGATAATATGGAGTAGAACTATCGTGGGACAGTCCTAATTTGGCAGCTAATTCAATCATCATGTGATTGCGAAAATGTGATCCATGATCTATGAATATAGCATGTGGAACACCGAATCTAGAGACTACATGATTGAAAAAGAAAAGAGCAGCTGTTTCACCGTTGTTGTTTAATGTAGGCATCGCCTCGGCCCATTTTGTAAAATAGTCAACTGCGACTATGATATACTCATGCCCCCCGACTGAGGTGGGGTTACATGTCATGAAATCTATGCCTCATTTGGTGAATGGACCAACAATAACTACTTGATGCAACGGTGCGGGTGGTAGTCTAGTTTTGCGGTCGAAGATTTGACAAGCATGGTAACTTCTGACTGCGATTATGCAATCTTTGAATATAATAGGCTAGAAATAACCTGCTCGTAAGATCTTTTGCGCTGTAGTGTAACTAGATTGATGCCCCCCACATATGCCTGAATGACAATAATTCATGACTTTTTTGGCCTCCTCATGCTTGAGGCACCTTCACAGAACTGTATCGATACCTCGACGGTAAAGTGTATCATCGACAATCATGTAGTCTTTTGCTTGGTATTGAGTATGTTGTTGTTCGAAGTGAGAGGTATTAGGCCTATATGTTTGGGTTTGGAGATAGATAAGTATATCTCCATACCATGGATTTCTTGACGATATCAGAAACAAAGATTCATCCACGATTGATGCTTTGGATATTGAATCGTTGGACGACGATGGGAGGTCACATAGTAACTCTGAGAAAGCTAGAGCTTTCTTTGATTTGGATTTTATGAATTCCAAATCAAACTCTTGCAAAATGGCTATCCATTTTGAATATTTTCCCTCTAGTAATTGACGCAACAGAATGTAAGTCATAGGGTTGCAATCTGACAAAATGGTAGTTTTGCAAAAGAGGATATAGTGTCGAAATATTTGTACTGCTTGAACAGCTGCAAGAGCCAGCTTTTCAACATAGGAGTATTTTCTTTCTGTATCATTTAAGTTTCGACTTAAATAATAGATCAAATGTTCGATTCCATTCTCTTCTTGTACTAAAACCATTGCGATGGTTGTATCTGCTGTAGCTAGACACAGGTTAAAGTCTTTTTGATAATCAGGAGCATACATTAATGATGCTTTTATTAGGGATTCCTTTAGAGCATCATAGGAAGCTTGCGCAACCTAATCCCAGTTGAAGGGCACTTATTTTTTCAAAATACATATATAACCTTTAGAAAGTTCAACGTAATTTGGAATGAACCTCCCCAGAAAGTTTACTTTCCCTTGGAGTTTCTGAATCAGAAGCAAATTTGAAGGTGGAGGCATGTCGATGATTACCTGAACCTTACACGGGTCGAGTCGAATCCCATCCTTTGGAACTACGAAACCAAGTAAACGACCAGAACCGACACAAAACACAAATTTGTGTGGATTGGGTCGTATTTTGTAGTGTCAGAAACATAGAAATATAGCTCTCAAATGCTGCATATGATCAGTTTGCTTTCACGAATGAGCTGGTAGATCATCGAGATATGGTTGAACGATGTGTTTGATGTCCTGCAAGGCATAGTTCATAGCCCTCTGAAAATTTTCCCATGTGTTCTTTAAACCGAAAGGTAGTTTACGGTACGCGAATGTTCCCCACGGACATATAAATGTAGTCTTCGACTGGTCCTATGGGTCGATGTTTATTTGATTGTATCCAGAAAATCTGTCCATAAATGAAAATATTTCGCATCTGGCTCATTCATCAATTATCTGGTCGATGAAGGGTGTAGGGTAGTTGTCCTTCAGACAAGCTTGATTTACATCCCTGTAATCAATGCACACTCTAATCGTTCCTTGTTTTTTCACGACAGGAAACATATTCGATACCCAATCAGTTAGAGGAACAGGGTAAATGAAACCAGCATGTAAAAGTTTTTCAACTTCTGCCTTGATGGCAGCGGCTTTCTTCGGGTGAACATGCCAAAGCTATTGTCATACTAGTTTGACATCTGGATACATCTTTATTTCATGTTCAACTATGCTCGAGTCAATTCCTGGCATTTATTCATATGACCATGCAAAGACATCTCTGAATTCGCGAAAGAGAGCGCATTATATTTCCAGTTCTGAAGAAGAATAAGATTTGCCAACATGAATATTCTCTACAACATTAGGTTTGGTCGAGATATTTATGGCGATAGTTTCTTCAATATTGGACATATTTCGCTCGAAATCCACCGTATTTACAGTATTTGATAGAAAATAAAAAACTGAAGGATGATCTAGATCACTTGAATAATCTTTGTCATTATCTTGAAGATGGGAACGATGGTGGTAATCTTCCCATGGTGCCTCTCCTATCATCATTGACTGAATGATTCCTTCATCTGTAAAATGTATATGTGACCAAGGGTTTGAAGAGGTGCCATATTCTAGAGACCTATCTATCCAAACACTTGATGAGTGTTGATTTGGGTTTGTCGCCCAGGCTAAGAAAATTGATTGCTACAAAATTTATATGGGGCTTGGAGGCAATACTTGTTGATGATCCATGATAACAAAATGTTTGAAAATTTTCTTAATATTTTCTAATGTAGAAGATACCATATTCCAAGTTTCCACCGTGGCCACTTCAGCCAGATTACTCGGAGGTGGGAGGGAAAAAGTACCCATTAAGGCAAGGTCTTTTAGGAGGTCTACTCCAACATTTTGAAGATTGAGAGCTTCCATGGATCATTGGAATGCTTCCCGTAGCTTGTGAACTGTTGGGGAAAAAGGTTAGTTGGTCAATGACTGTAATTCTGCCTTGGAAGGGAAATGCAATCTTTCTAAAATATGTTGACACAACAGAAGCCATAGCATAAATCCAGGGCCTGCCCAGTAAGATATTGTAGTCAAGGTTTCCATCGATAACTTCGACTTCAATTTCTACTGTTTTTCCCCCCAGTTCAACTTGCAAGTTACTTAAAATCCCATACGACGTGTATGTTCATCCATCAAATGCTTTTAATGTCATTGATGATCTTGACAAGGGTGGCGAGCCTAAAGTTTTCTAGCAACTCATTGACATAATATAGGTAGACGCTCCCTCATCAATGATTGTTTGATGAACAGTTTTATTGAGGGCTTTTACCTGTATGAGGAAAGCAAGTTGAGTTGGTGACTGAGGTTCATATCCTTTATGATTAAAGGCCACTAGATTTGAAATCATTGGGTCAATCCCACCTATTGCTGATACTAAATCTTGCTTTTGGGAGGGGAAATTATGCAGTACTTCAAGTGTCGACATAGTGGATGGCGATTGAGCCAGATCCTCTACTATATTATAATTCTGTGCTGCTTGAGCACGAGGATTAAATGTTGATTTATGTATTACTCCCTTTGGCGGCTTTATTGTTATCTCAAGAATGATGGGTGGCACAACTTTGGACGAATTTGATGTCCAACTACTAGGTTGATCTGTAGCCTTGTTGTTCGACATCTATGGATTCCCATAATCTTTATTCCTTGTCGATATCAAAGCATCATTTTGCTGTTTTGAAATGGACAACATAAGCACTTGGGATGGGGAAGCATTATCGATAGCAACCAGATTAGTTTCTGGGTTTGGAAACGGATCCGTCAATATCGCCGAGGTACTTGATTTCTTGAAGAACTTCGTGACCTCAGTTCGATGCAGACAATATTTAGTCCAATGGTCCCCATCACATATAAAACATGGATGAGTAGGTTTATTTTTCCCAGCAGGGTTTTCAGAAGATTTTTCAGGAGTCGAATCTTCCTGTTTCTTCTTTTTATTTTTCCCTTTCTTCATGCCCCTTTGTTGCTTCGGTTCTTTGCCTTTGTCTAATGACAAGGCATTAACCTCCGAGGCAGGAAGTTTGTCATTTTATTTTTTACTGGAAACTACAAGGGCCTTACCAGATGGGGCCTTTGCAGTTTGCGTACTTGAGGTACCAATCACACTGTCGCCGGCATGAGAGTCCCTGTTTGATTTTGGAGGAGGAGGAACGGAAAATTTTGGTCTAGGAGCATCAATAATTTTGTCATATAGTGTGCCAGACTGAGTATAGATCAAGTCTAGATATTGTGCACGAGAAATGACTTGCTCTTCAGTGACGACTCTTCCCTTAGCTACATCTTCTATAATAGAAGGTAACAATGAATTAATAGACCATTCAGCTAAAAGTTGATCAGGAACATATGTCTTTACCATTCGACAACGCTGTCGCCACTCATGAATATGATCAGATATGTGAGTGTTTGTTGTTTGTTTAAAATTGGTAAGGAGCTCTGTTCTTGTTTCGTACCTTATGGGTAACTAAAAATGGGTTAAAAGGTAGTAGAAAAGATGCTGAATTTATCGAATGAAGCTCTAGGCAATTCGATGTACCATTTCTCTGCTGGACCAGTTAGCATTCACTGAAAAAGGTGAATCCTAATTGAATCATCATTGAGGGTGTTGGATGAACACCACAAATGAAGGTCATTACATGATTCGATGGATATTCACCCGGATTTCCATTGAATTTAGGAATATCTAACGGAAGTTTATGAGGAATTGCTGGCCACCAAGGGGCATAAGCAATTGAATCATTTGTTAGCCCGTTCAGATCTAGTAATTCTAAAGTTTCTACAAAAGGCAACTGTTGATTTAGGTTTGGCGAAGCATACCCAGGATAATATGGGATTACCTGAGCAGTGGGTCTTTGCATACCAGTATAATGTATTTGATGCTGATAACTTTGATAAGGTTGATGGTTATAACCATTATAATATGATTGTTCGTAACTGTTTTACACATACGGTTGCCCATTACCTACAAAGCTTTGTTTCTTAGGTCCTCGGTAAGCTTTATGGAATTGTGGTTTTTTGTATTGCACCAACCATTGTTGTTGGACCATTTTCTGTTGTCCAATACTAGATGTTTGACCAAGATGAGGAGTGATAGTACCCATTTGATCCTGAGTCGCTCCAATTAAGGAGCCACTAATCTGCAGTTGTGATTGAGTTGTGGAGATAAGAAGTTGTTGTATTACGATGTAAGAGACTTGAGGTTGACATACAACAGGCAGTGCTTGTACTTGTGACACCATCACAATAGCAGGTGTAGTGGGAATGTTTGACACAGGTTGATTTTGTTGCATAGAATACACAACTCTTGGTTGTTGAGGCAGTATCGGTACCCAACCACTAGGTGCAATTCCAGTTTGACCTGAATTTTGTTGTGAATTCTCATATGGTTGTTCTCCCAGAGGGAACAATGAAAAGGCATACTCCCTCCCATATGGCGGTAATCTAGTGTTCAAAGGGTAAATTTGGAGATTGGATTGCCCAAATTGATACTGATGCAAAGGATCAATTTGCTGAGACTCAACATAAGAAATTCCAGATAAGATTCCGGATGAACAAATAGGAACAGACCATGCTGTCGAAACAGTCCCTGGGTGGACTCCATCTAGTGGTTGAGAACTAGTTGGGACAGATGGTATACCAGCGAACATTGTCGGAGTAGCGGCATGAGGCTCTGTTGCTGCTGTTGTTAACTCCCAGGTTGTCCTCTTTGACTCCAGAGAGGATACGGCCGGGGTAACCACTAACCAATCTTTGGGCTACAACTTCTAGCCCAGCTGTAGTCAGAGAGGGCTCTCTCTATTAGTTATGTCACTGCTTTCAGTGA
>APFE031639613.1:0-17727 GCA_000404065.3 Pinus taeda | reverse complement strand
AGGAGTAACATTGCTAACTTGTTTTTGCCAACAAAGATACTTTACTTTTTCTTTAGCTCTGAAAAGAAGATCTATCCAATAGATCTGTTCAATCTTTTTACCTTGGTTCTCAAGATCTTTAGAGATCATATCACCAAGATTTCCTGGGAGCTTTGAAAGAAAATAAACTTTTTGACTAAAATCATTGTTCAGCTTAGCTTTAAAAACTTTTCCCATATAATCAGATCCAAACTGATCTAAATCTTTGAGATCTTTAAGTTCCATACGGGAAAGATCAGTTAAAAGCTGTCGATACTCATCAGAACAAACTGTGTTAACAATAATACTTCAAGTGTTGCTAAACCAGCTAAAGCAACATTCTGTCTTTCTTCTGGGGTAGCAGAAAACCACCAATCCCATACAATACCAGCCATGCGTTTTTCAGCAAGTAAAAAAATAGAGAAATTATCATACTTGGAGACAACTTGCATTTGGTAGAGCGCACCAATCCATATCCTTATAGATTCAGCAGGATTTTTAGATCTATCTAGATCCAAAACATAACTGGACATATTGGCTGAAAATAAATCTTCTTCAAGTCTAGGATACTTGGGCTCTGACTGTCTATTGGCTTTTTGTAGAGATGGTTTGATAAATGAAGGAAATAATGTAGCAGCATTTTCAAATGTAGCAAGTTCAGTTTTACTCTTAAATGCAGGAAGAGATTTAGACTGATGTCTAACAAAACTAACTTGGCTATTGCTTGACTCGGATTTTTCTTCATGTTCTTCTTGATCATCTTCTTGGGAATCAGTGTTTTCCCAGTTTGCAGGAATTTCCATAGTTCTTGAGAACCTAGGAGGCTTAGATTCTCTTTTCTTCTTAGCTTGTCTTCGTTTATCTTTTTCAGCTTTTCGTTGTTGATCAGCAGCTTGTTCATCTTGTAAAAGCTTTAAATTAGCTAAGATTTGTTCTGACTGACAACCTAAATCATCAAGGACTTCTTCAGCATGGGCTGTCCAGGTAGTTAGATAATTCCCCAATTGATAAACTTGATCAAGATCATTTAGATTTTGAGAATTATGCTCTATTAAAGGAGCACAATCAGCACGAGTTGTAGGCTGTTTGGAAGAAGAAGAAGTGGTGCAAAATTTTGTTCTTGGCGGCCATTTACCACCTTTTACAAAACGCTTATTTGCATGATTCCATTCTTCAACAGGAGCAAAAGGACGCATACGATGCATTTTTTGTACAACGGGCAAAAAAGGCTTATGTTCAGGTATATACAATTCATTGGAAGAAAGTTCAGGCTCAGAAGAGAATATAGGCTCAGATTCTCTTATTTCTTAGAAGGTTGGATGAGTTTGACTACTAGAGGCAATGGTAGCAGGATCCAAAGGAAACACATATTTTTTAGGCCTGGCTATAGGACGAGAAACTTGTGGCTTTGGTGGAATCAATTTAACATGGCCATCATTTATAGTAACTCGTTTGGTTTTTAATTCAGGCTTTTGAGTGTCATTTATTGCTTTGTATTGGAAATACCAATTACTCGGCAATTCTTCTTGGTCATACAGGACACCTTCAACTTGGGCATTGGTCATACCAACTGTTACACAATCTTTTAATACAGGCTGTTTCAATTTAGGATGTGCTGTATTTGTCAATTGAAAGGAGGCTTGACCAATCAAAGAAAGATATTCACTTTCTTCTGCCATTTGTAATCCTTGGACACCAGATAGTAATTTCCAACAGTCTTTTAAATGAGTATCTGTAAGACTAATAGCATAGTCTGGGTAAATGGTTCCATATTGACAACTAGTGGACAGATTACCCATTATAGTACCTATACGGGCATGATCATATGTCTGATGGCGTGTATCAAATAATTCAACAATACAGGGAGTGTTGATACCATGGCGAAATAAAGGAGCAAGGCCAATTCTTATCCCCCCAAAATGAAGATAAAAATATTTTCCGTCACGAGCATATTGACAAAATTGTTTAATCTCATCATCAGAGAAAAGATTGAGAGCAAGAATTTGAATAGAAGGACCAGAAATTTTTATGGTGATCTCGACTTCTTTTAAGAAATTTTTCTTTTTGAGCAGAAAAGTCATTGGCAATTTATAAATGTCGATAGAATGGAGCTCAGGAGGAGTCCATTTAGAAGGGTCTTCAACTACTTCATGTTTTTCATTCTCGGAATCAGGAACTTCAGACTCAATAGAACGAGATGAAACTTCATTAACAACTTTACGTTCGACAGTAGTGAAGGATCGCAGTAATCGGGCCATAGTAAATTTAAACCAGAGATTGACTTCAGAAAGCGTTTATCAAAGTTACAAGCCGAAGCTTTGTAATTCGAAGGCTGCCTGGCTTTCTGGAGGCTCTGTCTATAAATTTAACTTGGGACGGAAGAAGAGTTGACAAGTCGGTACAGAACTATTGAACACAGGGCTCTGAATAGATAGGATTGAACACAGGGCTCTGATACCATATAATGAGATAACTAGACGCAGAACTTATTAAAGCATGCTCTGACTGTAAAAGGATGGATGGACTATATATGGCCCTGTGTTCAATCCTATCTATTCAGAGCCCTGTGTTCAATAGTTCTGTACCGACTTGTCAACTCTTCTTCCGTCCCAAGTTAAATTTGTAGACAGAGCCTCCAGAAAGCCAAGCAGCCTTCGAATTACAAAGCTTCGGCTTGTAACTTTGATAAACGCTTTCTGAAGTCAATCTCTGGTTTAAATTTACTATGGCCCGATTACTGCGATCCTTCACTACTGTCGAACGTAAAGTTGTTAATGAAGTTTCATCTCGTTCTGTTGAGTCTGAAGTTCCTGATTCCGAGAATGAAAAACATGAAGTAGTTGAAGACCCTTCTAAATGGACTCCTCCTGAGCTCCATTCTACTGACATTTATAAATTGCCAATGACTTTTCTGCTCAAAAAGAAAAATTTCTTAAAAGAAGTCGAGATCACCATAAAAATTTCTGGTCCTTCTGTTCAAATTCTTGCTCTCAATCTTTTCTCTGATGATGAGATTAAACAATTTCGTCAATATGCTCGTGACGGAAAATATTTTTATCTTCATTTTGGGGGGATAAGAATTGGCCTTGCTCCTTTATTTCGCCATGGTATCAACACTCCCTGTATTGTTGAATTATTTGATACACGCCATCAGACATATGATCATGCCCGTATAGGTACTATAATGGGTAATCTGTCCACTGGTTGTCAATATGGAACCATTTACCCAGACTATGCTATTAGTCTTACAGATACTCATTTAAAAGACTGTTGGAAATTACTATCTGGTGTCCAAGGATTACAAATGGCAGAAGAAAGTGAATATCTTTCTTTGATTGGTCAAGCCTCTTTTCAATTGACAAATACAACACATCCTAAATTGAAACAGCCTGTATTAAAAGATTGTGTAACAGTTGGTATGACCAATGCCCAAGTTGAAGGTGTCCTGTATGACCAAGAAGAATTGCCGAGTAATTGGTATTTCCAATACAAAGCAATAAATGACACTCAAAAGCCTGAATTAAAAACCAAACGAGTTACTATAAATGATGGCCATGTTAAATTGATTCCACCAAAGCCACAAGTTTCTCGTCCTATAGCCAGGCCTAAAAAATATGTGTTTCCTTTGGATCCTGCTACCATTGCCTCTAGTAGTCAAACTCATCCAACCTTCCAAGAAATAAGAGAATCCGAGCCTATATTCTCTTCTGAGCCTGAACTTTCTTCCAATGAATTGTATATACCTGAACATAAGCCTTTTTTGCCCGTTGTACAAAAAATGCATCGTATGCGTCCTTTTGCTCCTGTTGAAGAATGGAATTATGCAAATAAGCGTTTTGTAAAAGGTGGTAAATGGCCACCAAGAACAAAATTTTGCACCACTTCTTCTTCGTCCAAACAGCCTACAACTCGTGCAGATTGTGCTCCTTTAATAGAGCATAATTCACAAAATCAAAATGATCTTGATCAACTTTATCAGTTAGGGAATTATCTAACTACCTGGACAGCCCATGCTGAAGAAGTCCTTGATGATTTAGGTTGTCAGTCAGAACAAATCTTAGCTAATTTAAAGCTTTTACAAGATGAACAAGCTGCTGATCAACAACGAAAAGCTGAAAAAGATAAACGAAGACAAGCTAAGAAGAAAAGAGAATCTAAGCCTCCTAGGTTCTCAAGAACTATGGAAATTCCTGCAAATTGGGAAAACACTGATTCCCAAGAAGATGATCAAGAAGAACATGAAGAAAAAGCCGAGTCAAGCAATAGTCAAGTCAGTTTTGTCAGACATCAGTCTAAATCTCTTCCTGCATTTAAGAGTAAAACTGAACTTGCTACATTTGAAAATGCTGCTACATTATTTCCTTCATTTATCAAACCATCTCTACAAAAAGCCAATAGACAGTCAGAGCCCAAGTATCCTAGACTTGAAGAAGATTTATTCTCAGCCAATATGTCCGGTTATGTTTTAGATCTCGATAGATCTAAAAATCCTGCTGAATCTATAAGGATATGGATTGGTGCGCTCTACCAAATGCAAGTTGTCTCCAAGTATGATAATTTCTCTATCTTTTTACTTGCTGAAAAACGTATGGCTGGTATTGTATGGGATTGGTGGTTTTCTGCTACCCCTGAAGAAAGACAGAATGTTGCTTTAGCTGGTTTAGCAACACTTGAAGTATTATTGTTAACACAGTTTGTTCCAGAGCCAACTGATGAGTACAGACAGCTTTTAACTGATCTTTCCCGTATGGAACTTAAGGATCTTAAAGATCTAGATCAATTTGGATCTGATTATATGGGAAAAGTTTTTAAAGCTAAGCTGAATAATGATTTTAGCCAAAAAGTTTATTTTCTTTCAAAGCTCCCAGGAAATCTTGGTGATATGATTTCTAAAGATCTTGAAAACCAAGGTAAAAAGATTGAACAGATCTATTGGATAGATCTTCTATTCCGAGCTAAAGAGAAAGTTAAATATCTGTGTTGGCAGAAACAAGTTAGCAATGTTACTCCTAATCTCAATGTTTGTCGTGATGTTTTGCCCTGGACTCCTTTTAAAAAGAGAAGATCCAAATCTAAGAGATATGGCAAATACAAACCAAAGAGGGTTAGCAATCCAAGAAAGCCTTTTAGAAGATACAGATATGTTAAACGTAGAAGGCAGCAAAAAAGAGATGATAAAGATAGATGTTTCATCTGCAAACAAGAAGGTCACTTTGCTAGAAAATGCCCAAAAAGCATTTCTGGAAAACTTAAAGCCTGTTTTGATATTGAAGATTTTGCTGATGATTGGTCTATAGTTGACTCAAATGATGATGTTTCTGATGTCTATATTCTTACTGAAGTTTCTGATTCAGAACCTGATCAAGTAGAAGAATATAGCCAAAAAATGAATATTCAAGCATCAACTTCTCATGAAGATGATTGGGAAGATGATCCGCATTATAGTGATTTGTCTGATACTGATGAATATCAAGAAGAATCCTCTTCAGACATATCAGAGACTGAAACAATCCATTCTGTTGACACTGTTAATTCACAAACCCGTTTTCATTCTTTGTCACCACAACCACTAGTGAATTCACTTTGTCCTTATCCTAAAGAAGTTTCTCAGTCTCCTGCACTCTCTGTACATACTCCTGTACCTACTGCAAATTCTGTAAATACTCCTGCGTTAGTTGAAGAAAATCTGTTTCTCAAGAAAATTGTCAAAACAAATCAGTTATTATATATTCCAGTTGAAATTCAAATTCGTGGTGAATGGATTAGTGTCGATGCCTTCATTGACACTGGTGGTTCGAACAACCTTGCTCGTCCTTCTTTGTTTAAAGGTTTATGGAAACCTTTGCAACATATTATTGTTTCGGAGACCATTGGTGGTTCTGTCAACCTTACCCACTATGTTGATAATGTTTCTTTGAAGTTGGGGGGGTTACTGTCAAAATTTCTGCGGTACAACACTATGATAATTCTGCTAGTTTATTTTTGGGAATGCCCTTCATCAATTCTGTTTTGCCTGTTACAATCAGTGAAGATAAAATTATCTTCAATGTCAAGAAAAAGGCAATATCAGTTCCAAGATTAAATATGGCAGATTCAGAAGCCCGCAAGCCACAGAGCCAGAAGAAAATAGACTCTAAAAAGCCTAAAAAAGTATCTCGAGACTGGATAGAAGTATTACAACTCTATGAAGCCAAAGCACAGTCAACTTTGAAGGCAATTAGAGATCCGAATTGGTCTTCTGTACAACATGATATTTATGATCAATTGTTGAAATGTTGTTCTACAAATCCACAGGCCTTTTGGACTACAACTAGTCCAAAACAAGAAATCATTACTCTACATGATAATGGAGTCACAGGTAAGCTAATTCCTTGCACTCCTGCTGAAGAAAATGAAATGCGAAAGCAAATCCAAGAATTATTAGATCTTCAATTAATTGAGCGTAGTGAATCTCACTATTCCTGTTCTGCATTTCTGGTTCGCAATCATTCTGAAATTGTTCGTGGCAAAGATCGAATGGTAATCAATTATAAGCCTCTTAATGCAATTACTAAGAGCTTCAATTATCCCTTGCCGCGCCAGGAAACTATCATGCAAAAAATCCATGCTAGTAAGATTTTTAGTAAGTTTGATTTGAAGTCCGGATATTATCAGATACAGATTGCAGAGGAAGATCGTCACAAAACTGCTTTCACATGCCCTGTTGGTTTTTATCAATGGAAAGTCGTTCCATTCGGATTGGAGAATGCCCCTGCATTCTTCCAAAGAAGAATGGATCATATTTTTGGTCGATATGATTTCATAGTTGTATATATTGATGATATACTTGTACATAGCAGTGATTTAGAATCTCATCTTAAACATTTGCATATTTTCCTTGAAGAAGCAAAGAATCATGGTTTGGTTCTTTCTGAGAAGAAAATGGTCCTTTTTCAAGACCACATAGAATTCCTAGGTATCCAGATGCAAGAAGGTAAAATTCAGATGCAACCTCATTCGCTTATCAAGCTCTCTGAGTTTCCTGATCGTCTTGCAGACAAAAAGATGATTCAAAGATTTTTGGGGATTCTAAACTATGTTCATAAATACATTCCTGATTTATCAGAAAAGACAGCTCCTATTCGACAATTTATTAATGGTGGCTGGTCTAAAGAAGCTACTGTTGCAGTGCAGCACTTGAAAGAAGAATGTCAAAAGTTACCATCATTGAAGCCTCCTGGAAATGGATTCCTAATCCTACAAACTGATGCTTCTGATAATTTTTGGTCAGCTACTCTTTTAGAAAGGGTAACCATCGATAATAAAGTGGAAGAAATTCTCTGTGCATACTCGTCTGGTGAACTCTCCAAACATCAGAAAGAATACTTCCCAGCTGAGAAAGAAACCCTCGCCATATTCAATGGAATACAAAAGTTTGAACTTTATTTAGCTCCTGCTAAATTCCTCATTAGAACTGATTCCATGAACTTCAAATATTTCCTCAATGCCAAAATAGATAAACAATTAGCTAGAGGAAGGTTATTAGCATGGCAGATGTGGTTTCAGATGTATGATTTTGATGTTGAATGGATACCCGGTAACTCTAATTTTTTGGCTGATGCATTGACCAGGGAGATGAACAAAGCCTTTGGTATGGTTTCAGTAACCAACATCTTTGATCTTCCTGAAGAAGACTCCCTCATTACTTTTGTCAAAAGATGGAGAATTTTGCAACAAATGGCTAATGATCTCACCAATGAGATCAAAAAGATCGTCGGTTTAAGACTTCGCAGAAATCAATGGATACAAAATTGCCAGGCATGGCAAGCGAAGAATGTTGGTCAATTCCTAGGCCTAGATGAAGAACTGGTTAAAGTTTTTCCTTTGCCTAACTTGAAAGTCAAAGTATATTTCAAAACATTGGATAACTTCTGGACCAAATCTTATACTGACAAAGCAATTTATGTTTTAAAAGTTTTAAATTACTACCAGATAATCGGTGTAGTTGATTTTGCACTTTCTGTATATAATTCTGCAAAGTTGCTAGATCTTGCAGAAGTAAATATGTGTGAAAAAGTTCAAAGATTTCTTGTATCATTACGCATTTCCGATTTGTTTGAAGAAATGGATGCCGCCTTTCTGCAGCGTGTTGATGAACATTATCATGCAACAGACTCCTTTCCTCAGTATGAATTGTTTCAACCATTTGCTGATTGGGAAATGAGAGATGGAAAATGTCAGAAGAAGGTTGTACTACGAGCTTCACAATGTGTTGAACGTACAGTTCAATATCTTAGAACTTACACCTCTCCATGGGATCACTATAGCATGGAATTCCGAATTCCTATTGCTCCTAACCCTTTTGATCAAACATACAGTGCAAACAGGATTGAAGGTCCAAATCTTGTTGATAATCCAGATATGATTAGCAAGATTACTTCTTGGCTAAAAGAATTTCCAAAGCTATATCTACAAGAGAAGATTTCAATGACAAAAACTATTGATCATTTGCAAGGATCTCATCCAGCATTTGAAATCTGGGTTAATTCAAAGAATTTTCTGACAATGAAAATTCTTCATGGTAACTGGTCAGAAGACCTAGCTTTTTTGATTAGTTTAATTTTGTCAAATCATGTTTGTTCTTCAGTCGTCTTTTCTAGAGGTTGGCAACACCAGTATGATCTTAGCCAATATTGTAAAATTTGGGTACAGTATTACATAGAAAGAACGGTCACAATGTTCCAGATATTCCGATGGGATTTGCTTGATGGAATAGAATTAGCGGTTCAAAATGTTCCCGACATTAAACCACGGAAGTCTGATATTTTCCTTGGGATAGAGATTGATCCTCTTGCTTATCTAACCCGATGGAAAGCAAAAGACACCGAATATCTCTTTCCACAAAAGCGCCTTTATGTCACAGCAGATACAATCAAGTTTGATACAGGACAATCATCTCGTGCTCCTATCCATAAGGAATCCACAATCCAAGTGGCCCTCGATAAAGGAAAAGCAAAAGCAGATGCTTTCACCGAAAAAGAAACCCTATTCATAGACACGTATCAAGATGCGCAACCCAATAATGTGGATTGGGAACAAAAGTACCTGGACATTCTAGAAAAGCATTATTACGACAACAAATCCTTGTCAGAATCTGATCGAGATTCCGACAGCTGAAGAGACAGCCTCTACTTTTACTTTTGCAGATGCGCATGCGGGTGCATCTTTTGTAATTATTGTTTTACTTTATTGTATTCGAGCTTATCTGAGTAGACACCGCCATGACCAATCGATGTCAGGCAAGGACCCTCAAGATGCTCTTTGTGTGTATAAATAGGTATAGGATAGACATTGTGAGTCATCGTGAGTTTGCGAGCCAGAGTGAGATATCGTGAGTGATCTATGCAAGTCTGCTCTTGACTTGTTGTATTAATGGTGTGTAACATTTTTACTTGAATTAATATTGAAGCCTGCTGGGCCGCCAGTCTGAGGACTGTTCTTCCAAGACCATCGTTAGTGGAGATTGTAAGGCGGGTTGAGAAGCGCCAAGGAGTCGCGCTGTACGCATTTCTCAAGTTGATGTGAGGAAAAACTTTTGGCATCGGCGTCCACTTCGGATTATTCATGTAAGTTACGATAGTCCATCCATCCTTTTACAGTCAGAGCATGCTTTAATAAGTTCTGCGTCTAGTTATCTCACCTGAAACTCCTTGAACACCCTATGTTGGTCTGCGTAACTCTTCTATCTATCCCATGTTGCCTTTATATTATCCTTTATAACCTACATTTCCTGCTCCAAGTTCACCAACATATCTGGTCCAATAAGTACATTGTTCATTGGATAACTCCAGCTGATGGGAGTGTTGCAACTCCGTCCCTACAATGCCATGAAAGGACTCATCCTCAATTAATCCTGATAACCATTGTTGTATGAACTAAACCAATGGAAGATACTCCTCCCATTTCTTTTGTTGGTGCATCACGTACATTATCAACATGTCCTCCAAGATCCTGTTAACCCTCTTTGTTTGAAGATGATAAATTGTGTTGAAGGCCAACTCTGGACCCAGACCTAAAAATATCTCCTTCCAAAATTTGGAAGTGAACTTTGCATTGTTGTTTGACACAATCTTATTTGGAGCACCATGTAGTCTCACTAGCTCTCCAATGAGAACTTTTTCTACCTCACTGGCTCAATATGTAGTCTTTACTGAAATGACGTGAGCTACCTTGCCCAACCTGTCAACCATGACCATAATAGAATCATGTTGCTTTACTGTCCTCAGAAGACCTATAATGAAATCCAAGGTAATGACCTCCCATTTCCATTCCGAAGTCACTATAAGTTGTAGTAAACCACCTAGATGCTTACATTCTGCCTTGACCTGTTGAAAATCTAAACATCTAGTCATGAACTCTGCCACTTCCTTCTTTAGATTCGGCTAGTAGTAGAACTTATTTACCGTCGTCAACATCTTTTGATATCATGTATGTCCAGAGTATGGCTTGGCATGAAACTCCCTCAAGATAAGCTTCTTGAGCTCACTACAATTTGACATATAGATCTTGTCTCTAAATCTCAAAAAACCATCTGTCATGAGATGATAGTTTGCATCTTGATCACTTGTACCTATACCTACACCTATACATGTACATGTACCTGCGCTCTACTATATCTTGTGCATAATATCCATGTATTTTTCATCCAGTTGTCTTGCCTACAAGATCTTATCTTGTAACTCTATCCCATAAGAGCTCATAGTCGTTATGTGATTTACTTGTACCTTCCTGCTAAGAGCATCCGCAACCCGGTTCTCCTTCGCTTTGATATATCTAATCTCAAAGTCAAACTCACTAAGGGTAGCCAATCATCTAGCTTGCATGCAATTTAGATTCAACTGATCAAACAAATACCTCAACCCACTATGATCGCTCATCAATGTAAACCTCCTACCAAGAAGATAATGTCTCCACATCTTCAATGCATGTATAATTGTTGCTAGCTCCAGATCATGCATTGGGCAGTTTTGCTCGTGCTCATTTAGTTTTTGTGACTCATAGCACACTACCTATCCTTCTTGCATGATAACTCCACCAAGTCCTCTCTTACAATCATCTATACACACTATAAAATCCTTGTATAGATCCACAATCTTTAGCACTGGTGCATGTGTCAACAACTACTTAAGCTACTCAAAACTACCCTGATTCCTCTATCCATTCAAACTTCTTACCTTTATGTTGCAATGATGTGATAGGATATGCAATTCATGAGAAGTTCTTTATGAACCTCCTGTAGTAACCTACTAATCCCATAAATTATCTCACCTCATCCACATTCTTAGGAGTTGCCCACTCCATGATGACCCTTATCTTTTCTCGATCCAATGCTATGCCATCCTTTGAGACAACATGCCCCAAATAATGTAACTTGGTTTGAAAGAAGTTTCACTTGCTAATTTTAGCATACAACTGATGCTCTCTTAGCAATATCAACACTGCTACTAAATTCTTGGCATGTTCTTCCTCATTCTTAGAATATACCAGTATGTCATCAATGAATACAATAACAAACTTGTCCAAATAAGGACACAACACACTATTCATTAAACACATAAATGTAGTTGGAGAATTAGTCAAACTGAATGTAACAACAACAAACTCATAATTCCCATACCTGGTCCTAAACGTAGTCTTGAAGATATCCTCTTCCTTGATGCATACCTGATGGTATCCCAATCTCAAGTCGATCTTAGATAACACTGCTGCTCCCTTCATTTGATCAAAAAAATCATCAATCCTTGACAAAGGGTACTTGTTCTTGATCATTACATTGTTCAGCTACCTATAATCAATACACAATCTAAGAGTACCATCTTTCTTCTTCACGAACAACGTTGGTGCACCCCAAGGCAATACACTCAGCCTTATGTACCCCTTTTCCAACATTTCCTTCAGCTGCAACTTTAACTCAACCAACTCAAGTGTGCTCATCCTATAAGGTGCTTTTGATGCTGGGGCTACCCCTGGCACCAACTTAATAGAAAGTTCTACCTCCCTATGAGGTGGAAACTTTGTAATGTCCTCAGGAAATACATCTTGAAACTGCTACAAAACTAGTACCTACTCAACATGTTTGTGTCCTCAACCTCCTTACCCTTGTCATTAGAAATGTGTATTGCAAACATCACACAACCCTTTCTACAACTACGCTCAGCCTGCACAGCAGTAACCATCCTCACTGATGTAGGGTTTGTTAGCACCTAAATCTGCCTTAGGCTGAAGGAAGGCAAAATTCAGGGTAACCACAAACCAAGCTCAGTCTCGTAGCTAGCCCTACCAGAACGAGAGAGGGCTCTCTCCGAGTCACACTCAGTGAATAAATAAACGAAATGGCCTGAGATGACTTATAGTGAAATATTTATCTTAGGCTAGTAAGTGAATATGGATACAAGAAGCAATTTTTATGGATGACTATGTTTCTGGGATGGTATGGGACCAATGGACCGCAATGAACAGAGAATTTAATACAAAGGCACAGATTACTTCGTGAGGCAAGACAGGTGGAGAGTCCAACAATTTAGTTTGAAACAATGCGGAATGGAGAGATTGCTTAGGAGATTGAAAAGGGCATTAGTACATGAATCCTTTTCAACAGAAGAAAGAACACTGAACATGAAATTTTCCCACGGGCAGAGCAATAAAATTGAATTCTACCTTATCTAACTTAGAAAATTTCACCGGAAATGAATATGAAATGAACTATGAAACATAACAAGATACATATGAAACATAAGAGACACATTTTCTACACTCACAACCACATGAATCTCATGAAACATAGCCGTTACCTTTCATTAATCCTCTGTAAAATATACAATGAAGAAACAGAGTTTCTTTCCCACAGTCTCCCAGAAGTTACACGCCAACCAACCCTTTGCAAATAGTTTGCATACAATATATAGAATGTGCCATGAAGAGATATAATGCCCAAGGGTTGGGGAGTTACTCGAATCATTACAAAATGAAGGTGGAGAGCTAAACATTAGCTACAGGTGCAGCGCCACAAACATGACAAATGGCTTGGGTAATTGTTTTCCTTCCTTTGACACTTGGATAGAAGCTCATTTGGAGTGAAAATACTTTAAATTCTACCTTTGGTGCCAAAAAAGTGAAGTGTAGATGAGAGGGCCCACTTATGAAAAGTCGCGAATCGAAATTTCGCAAAACAGAGGCAAATTGGGCCTTTTTTCCTATATGCGCCACTCCACTTTGGGGCCAATTTTGAGACACTTGTAGGAGTCCAAAATGTGCCCAAGTGTTCTTGTTGGAAAGCCTATCCTGTCTACTTTCCAACCCAAGTGGAATTTTTGAATTTGGCGCTTATTTGCCCCTCCAAATCTTCATTCTCCCAAGACTGCTTCTTGTGTGTCAAAATAGGGGCAATGAGGCCATTTTTTGGGTGTTTTTGACCTCTTGGAGACTCAAATCATGCCCAAATTTCTTGCCCGAGTTCCATTAGTTGTGATTTTGCATGCTGAATCCAAAAATACAAACCATATATCATTTGGAGCCCCCAATGGCGTGGCGCGGCGCACAGGGAGAAAAAACCTGTGTTTGTGCCAAAAAATTTCCATGTGACCAAAATTGTCCCAAATTTCTTGAAATTTGGACTGGAGGTTCTCTAAGAGGCACTATGTTGGGCCACAAAAGCTTCAGACAAGATTCGAAGCCGATCTTCCTCTTTTGCCTCTTTTGTTGCTCTGCTCATTTAGCCTTCAAGCTCCTTATCCGGGCCTTTGCACTTATGTTCCATGCCCTGTAATGACAAGTGGTTTTGTATCTATTGGCCTTCTCCAGCAGTCTCTCTAAATGATATTGATCCACTCTAGCCATGACTCATGGTCATTGTTGATCTCTTGCTCCAAGGTAGTGAGCTTGATCCTCCTTTGCTGGGCAGCTTGTCGATTCTCACGGATGCTTTGCAGCTCCATGATTGCATGCTGGTCCTCAAGCTACTTGTTCCTCTGCTCTAGATACCTGATGATCCATCTGGCCCTCTCCACATTTACTGACGAGTCTTGGATCTCCATGTTCTGCTCCTAAATGGTCATCCTAAGTCGGGCATTCTCCGCCTCTGCCTCATCATCCTGAATGAGGATGACATCGGTCTCCTGTTCACCTAATGGCCCCTCATCATACACAGGATTCTTGCCCTTGTCTACAACCTGTGTCGTTGATGCCGGAAGCGAGGCCCCTTCCACCTTAGGTGGAGATAACACTCGCTTTGCTGCTGCAAACAAGTGCCTACTTCCTCTCTGATATGTAACAAAAACCGGCATGGTAGTGGTCTCATGGTGCTCATACTGATGAGAAGGACCACCCATCTCTTGCTCTGGCTTTGATAGTACTTGTGATGTGCTGAAGAAGTCACAGGAGATGAAGTCCTCCCAAGCAATGCCCTGCAATCCCAACTGATGATCTACCAATATCCGGAGAGGAGCGAAGTGATACACACTGTTAATCTGCTACTAAGGGGTCTTATGTAGCATGAAGGTGTTCATCCTCTCTATGTTCCTGCATATGAAAAATGGGAGGTTCATCATCCTCACCCTGGTAAAGTGCATGAGCAACCAGATGTGATAGGCATATAGTCGATAGAACCTCCCCTCACAAGCTGAGTATTTCATGGATCAAATCTCATGAGGAGCATACTCATCTTTCAAGTATCTGAAGGGAAAGACTCTTGTGAGCTGACTCAAGAATTTGGCCTTGATGTAAGGCTCATAGTGTTGCCTATCCACCTTCTTCTTCTTATGCCACCGTTCTCCAACATTTGGTATGCCTCTTGCCACTGATATAGTTTCGGGTGTCAATGTGAAAGTGACCCCGGCCAAGATAGACTAACCTCCAAGTAGATGAAGCACAAATAGACGGGCCAACTCATGATGAGCTCTAACATTTGCCACCCTTTGACAAAATTCAAAACATGCTAGGTGCTGGAAACATGACATGGAAAGGGGGCATGCTTGTAATTCAGTGAGGGTAGTCGGCTCATCCCTGACATGTTTGCCACTCTTGTGATGTCTCCTGGGATCCTAGTCTTCTGAGGATGAGTCACTTTGTGTCTCGATCTCATACTCTGACGAATGTTGTGATGTCATGCCTGATGTGTGTACTATACCTAGGCTGCCCTTTGATGATGGTGTGAGGCTGGGTGCCTTTGTGATATTTGTCACCAAGGGGAACAATGAAACAGGGAGTATTAGGACGGGAGTAATGTGATGGGAATAGGGGTTATAGGGAGAAATTAGTTTAGGGATATGGGAGGGGTTTGGGTATTTTGATAGGGTAGGGTTCAGGGTTTTGACAAGGTAGGGTTCGGGGTGTTAGGCTGACCAAAGAGTGGAGGGATAGGGGAGAGGGTTTGGTAGTATTTTAGGGTAGGGATAATAGGAAAAATGAGAAAAGGGGGTTAGGAAAAAATGGTAGGTGAGGGAAAATGAGGGGTGAAATGGAACCTTGGCACTAACACCACACCTTAGCAACCCTAACCATCATGGTTTTTGGTGATTTCTTGTGGTTGATTTTATGAATTTGGTTGCATTCAAACATCGCTATAAACCACCATATCATTTATAAAACTTGATGAAAAAATGATGTCATAGAGCCTACCTTTCAATTTGATGGGCTTCACAAAAATTTGGAGGTGATTTGGCCTTGTTTCGGCCCTTGGTCTATGTGCATCGCGTGCAAAACCCAGTGCGCCGCGCCCGTGGAAAATTTGAACTGCGGGCTGGCTCTGTGTGCACCACGCCCTCTGTGTGCGTCGTGCCCCTGAGTATATGCGCCGCACTCCTTGAAACTGCCTCCAACTCACTCAAACGCGCACGATGCACACTCACACCCTTTGCAACGTTTCTCCAAGGCTTGGATTAGCACAATGACTTTGATTTTGATGAAAACTTGTATATATAGCCTTGGAAGTGATGGGTTAAATTTTTGCTTCCTCGAAAACCCATTTTTCTAATGTTGTGTTTTGACACTTTTTCACTGACTTTAAAACACACTGATTTTCACTTTCCCTTTGAAATTTTAGCTCAAATGATGAAATTTTCAGCACTCTTTGCAGGGACTGCATGACAGGACATTCGGCCACGGAAACCATAACTGCATTTGAAGAAATCAACTGATGACTTTTTTGAAAAAAAAATTCATAAATGACACTGTTTGACTTTTCTTCAAAACAGAGTTTTGAGGAAGAGTCGAAGTCTATCCACGTGATGATGAAGCTTTCTGAATCATAACTATTTTAGGGCCTCACTCTGGCCTGCATGGCTTTACTGGACATGTCCAAAGACAAAATTGATGAATCCCTAGACCTAAACATCGAAAATGACTTTTTTCCTTTAAAGGACCAGACCTTGACTGTCATGGACTTTGGTGATTATTGACAAAAGACCTGAGCCAGGAGGAGCTAGACATGAGGGGGAATGACTAGCATGACCTTCTCCGTTAGATTATGGCATGCCCCTAGCGGAATGCAGCTGGGTGAATGGCGTGAGACACCCAAAAATGAAATGCATAAAGAGTTTTGATCTTCGACGGAGGACTGACCAGACCGACTCTAATAGGGTTCTTCTTCCCCTGGAAAGTCCTCTTTTCCCCACTATCATCCACACACTCAATTGCCTTGTCAAAGAAATCCACTTTGGTTCTGTGAAGGTATAGCCAATCCATACCCAAAAAAATATGATACGATCCCAATGGCAACACATTCAAATGTGTTACTGTAGGCATACCATTTAACTCAAATGCACAAGCTTTCACCCAATGGTGAACTCTCTTCTTCGTACCTGTATCCAACTGTACCAACCAAGATTCTGCATGTACTTCTTTTCTCAAACCACACTTATCCACTAGGTCAGGATTAATATAAATATAGTTAGATCCAAGATCAATCAAAATATAAACAACTTGATCACAAAGCTTACTGTCCATCCCAATGATTGATGCCTGATGGTCTACCTGCCTATTGTCCACAACTGCATAGATTCGAGGAATGCAATTACCAACTATATGTGCCTACTGAGAACTATATATATGGGGTCTACCACCACTTTGATACTGTGGACAATCCCCCTTATGATGATCCTTACCACATATCCAACACTAAAATGGTTCCCTACCACTGCCTCTAGCCTACTGCTCTCCACATCCCTTCTCAGCTATATTGAATCTCTTGTAATGAAATGCATTTTCTTTCTCACTTGCATCTTAAGATCTTCCTATCTTTGGAGGCCATTTTCCTTTAGCTTTATCATTTTTTTCAAGTCATGCTTAGGCTCATCTTTTATTTTCGACTGCTCATAACAATGCTTAAACTTTCGGATGGCCTCCTCCAATGATCTAGGCTCATTGAACTCAATCCGGTCTCTATATGAAACTGGAAGTCACTGATGAATCTCTAAACCTTGGCCTTCACCTCCTTGAGGTAAGGCACATATCTCAATAACTCCAAAAATCTACTAGTATACTCATCATCTGTCATAGAACCCATCCACAACTCATAAAAATCTTTAGCTCTATCATCATAGTACCTCTCAGACAAGTACTTCTTGGAGAGCACTTCAAATGCATGCCAAGTCAAATCCTCCTCATGTATACATTTAACATTTTTCATGTCTTCCCACAAAATATCCACTTTACCTTTAGGACTGAAAGTGGTTA
>APFE031639609.1:9470-108706 GCA_000404065.3 Pinus taeda | reverse complement strand
TAGTCCCGGTTTTGGGATCCAGTGGGAAATCTCTGTGTATACGTGTTTTATGTGTTATGCTCTCGCATTTTTATTTTTCCTGTGATTTAGAATTTGTATGCAGGTAATTTCCATACGGGGTTAAAACCTACAATGATGCAGAAACTACTCCCAACTTTTATCTGAGATATCTAAATGTCTCTCTAGGAAGTGGTTTGGTAAATATATCAAAAACCTATTCTTTGGAGGGAACATATTCCAATTTAACATTGTATTCAAACACTTTTCCTTGTGGAAAATGGTACTTAATGGGTATGTTCTTGGTCTTGGAGTGCATGATAGGATTTTTTGAAATAATGATGGCACTTGTATTATCACATAAAATGGAGACGGGTGGAGAACCTATGATTTGAATATCTTGCAATGTTTGTGTTATCACTCAGAACGTTTCCCTAGAAGTTATTAGAAGAAGGAAAAGACCAAGGTAACCAAAAAACAATACTTTAAGCATATGCTCTAACCAACCTATGACTCAAAGAGGGCTTTCTCTATATGATTTAGCTTTGTTTGTTGGGATTTTAGGCTAGTTCTAAATTTTCAGGGGGTTTTTTATTTGTATTGAAGGTTAGATGGTGGGATTCTTGGAATAGATGGATAGAATGAGGTCTTTAGGCCATTGGGATATAGAGTCAACAAATGGACAACAAAACCGGATCAATTCAGTAAAGGGAATGTCCACAGGGCAAGCTAGTAGAGTAAAGTGCAAGTTTTGGATTAGAGAGGTGGAATGGTTTAAATTAGGGTGACAGAGCAATTAAGAATTCTCAGACCGGGATTTAAACAAGGAATAGAGAGTAATCAGAAACAAAGGGAAATAAAGAATCCTTTGCTATAGATTACAAAGGAACAACCTAGACTAAGGAGCAATTAAGAATTCCTTAACTTAGATATGAGAAGAAAACATTCAATATGCATAATAGTTAAAACAGAATGCAATTAAGCAAATTCTGAGATATCATTCCATGTTATAGCATTCATTTTAGCGATCCAATAAATATTATAGAAAACTTTAAGGAAAATAACATTCAACATGAGAAAATACTTCTTTGCACTTCGCTTTACACATGAATTCTGTGAAATATTTGGTCTTTATTCATTAATCCAGCTTGCTGGTCTAGTCAATGATACAATAGATTTACAGACTTAAGATCAAGAAGTCTATAGAAATGTCTTGTAATCCACACTCAAATACTTCAAATGAAGAAGCATTTATACAAATTCTAAATTGAAATATCTTGAAAAAATATCAAGATTGGTTTTACAAATATCTCAAATTGGTTTACATTAATAGAACTTAAATAAAGGACACTCAAAATTAATGAATCTATTTGGCACTATATTTATGAATTAATGGTGACAAGGAAGAGAAATTCCAATTTGATAGAAACTCTTAATTGATGATGAGGCTTCCAAGTCACTAACTAAGTCCTTCCTTTGTGCATTATGCCCCAGAAATTCTGCAAAATTAGGGTCCAGTGATACCTTTGTATATCTCAATCCGAGATACATATGTAAAAAGTGAAAGCGGTTATTGTAGATAAGTATGTTATTGAGATAAACCTCGTTCCGTTTCCCAAATTTCAGCTCCAATTGTTCACAATATTCTTGCAAAAAGATGTCAAAAACAAGACTTTGCATAGTCTAAAAAATAGGATGTGAAGATATGCATTTACCTCCATTTTTCTAATACCTGTGTAAAATGTGAGATAGTTTTTTGTATATTTTCCTTTTAGGAACACAAACCTCCTCCCATTTCTCAAAATGTAGCTTGGATTGGCCACAATAGTTTATGAAAAATTATGACTTAAACATAAAATTTATGGAAAATGTACCATTTATGCTCTGTTTTTCTCCTATCTTCACTTTGATTTTTCAATCTGATACACTTTTACTAATACTCTTTCATCTAATACACTTTTACTTTGATTACCTGTCAATATTATTTACTGTGTTTTTACTTTTACTGTACATTTTAACTTTTTACTGTGTATTTCAATAGTAAATCACTTAGTTTTTTATATGTATCAACATATAGTAATGGATATTGATCAACTTTCTATATGTTTGATCTGTTTGTCTTTCGACTGTATGCTCTATCTGCTCCCTTTGTTTTAACAGTCAATGTCTCTGTGTGAATGATTTCTTTATATGTTCTATGTATAATTGTTTTCTTCTGAATAAATGAAGGTTTTTTAATAGATTCCCTTTCGATTCTTACAGTAAACAAGTTTTGTGACTAGTATCAAAACTATTTATCCAAGGTCTGGTCTTCTGCTAATCACCTACAAAATACAACAATCATTAAGAAAACATAGGTTGCCTAGAAAGGCAATTGATGGCTTTATTGCATAGAGATGTCTTGGGAAGGAGTTGTGGCAATGTTTTTTAAAGTAATCAGAGGTCGAATTGTGTTGTAGAGGTTCAGGGTGGCGCTGGAAGGGTTATATAGGTTTTACTATGAAACGAGGCAAAAAGGAATGAAAACGAGGGTTTCCAGGGTTTTAACGGGCAACTTTTTAAATTTGGCGCGGAATTTCATATTATGAACAGTGAGTGGTTTTTCAAGATGGGCGGGGAGGTGGTTTTCCAAGCCATCACACCGCTTTTGTGGCGAAGGTGGTATTTGGGAGGGGTCACTTGATCTAACTCCACGCCTAACACATAGCATTTGGGGTTTGGGGGAAAACTGCTTTATCGGGTAGGTAACGATCGGCCATCAAGTGTGCCGATATGGCTGTGCACCTTTTGATTTGGGCGCTAACAATCGGATGACAGTCGGCTGGCAAACTTGCATGGAGAAAATGAATGGAAGTTTAGGGGGGGGCGAAGGCTTTAATCATAAGTGGTTTGCGATTAATTATAGGTTAAATATGGGATTAAATTGATCGGAAGGGTTTTAATGAAGTGGGACCATGGGTTTAAACGAAGGGATTTTCTTAACTTTACCAAGGGTTGGTGAGTTATGAGGGATTCGTCAAGGAGGTAAGAAATAGAGGGTAAAACTATAGTTTATAATTAAACTATGGATTGGGATATTATATATGGAGGATTTATTTAATACGAAAAAAAGTATATCATGGAGGTAATACATTAGGTTAGCATGTTAATATGAAATGAGTGTGAGGCAATATAAAATACACTAGGCATAGTGTAAAATAAGATTTTTAGGCGCGATTTATTCATTGTGATGCCCCACATAATCATTTTACACTTCTACTTAGGATAAAGCCTTTTTGAGGGCATTTTGATGAAATGGAATTTAACATGGACTTGTTTACTTTTCATAGGTAAATGGTGTTTAACCTTAGGAAAAGGGGTTTCTATTAGGGAAATAAAGGGGGATGACTTTTATGAAGGGGATTCTAACACTTGATGTGCATAAGTCATTAAGCCGAGGGTCCGGTCCCACCAAAAGTCAGAGAAATGTGCTGATCCTCCTTGATTTGAAGGATTAAAAGTAGTAAAACATGCTTGTGGGTAGGAAATTAGTAAGTATAGGGGAAAAAATGATTGAGGGGGAGTTAATTAAATTAACTCGTACACCTTTTCTTTTGCCTTCATAGTTGATCATACATATTAGCACATATGTCTAAGCATGATGAATGTGTTTTGGTCCATTCAACTTTATACTTGAGCAACCTTTCTTCTACTTACCCATTTACTTACCCTAACATTTTTTCTTCATTTTATTTTGGTGCATTTAGACTAGCAAACCCTTATCATCCATTTTTCTTTTGAAAAATAATCTATTTAATTCTAACTTTATATCATCCAAGGGCTCAGATTAAACTGATGAGCTCCTCTTATTTTCTCTACTTATCTAATGATCTGCCAAGATTACAATGTTTGGTCAGATTTTATTCTCTAACTATAAACATAAAATTCAAATCATGAAATAACCAATATTAAACAGTTTAATTACCATGGATTGTAGCATGAATAACAAGTTGCACAATTATGCATAAAAGTAAAATAGGAGTGGCGTTTAGACTTGCACACTTTCATGGTCTCTTTTTGTTTTTGGGGTTCATATATTTTTATTTTTTGACCTTCTCTTATTATTTTTGTCCTTTTATATTTATTTTAGGACATACCCTCTTTACATTTTTTAATTCTAATAATATGGAAAACATTTGCAGAAAGCAAAAGTATGTACAATATTACAAGGCTTGACCTTAGTCATTCAAAATTATGACTCCTATTGGTATAGGAACTTAACAGTGGCTCCACTTGGGGATGGCATTTTCTAGCGAAATGTCAAGAACTCTAAAGACTACTAGCTTTTTGAATTGTGACTGAAGTTACATTGTAAACTATTCTTTTTTGATTTCTTCCTTATTGTATAATCTCTATGACTGAAAATCTTGAACTGGAGTCATGGCCTTTTCTGCAAACTGAAATTTAACACATGTACTGAAATCTAATCTGAAATAAACTTGCTACTGAAAAAATGAATTTATTCAAACTGAAATCCTACCTACTTACTCTAATCAGTTGTCCAACTACTGGTTAGGTAAAATGAAATAGCCAATGCAACCATTCAAGCTTCATATACATTGGTGAACTTTGCTGCTTGTGCTTGTTTGTGATTAAAACTGAGATTCTAAATCCAATTATAACCTTGTCAACAAATGAGAAGATAAGGAAATACTTGATTTCCTTTGTTGACTCTAGAAACTATCCAAAAGGATCTTCCAAAATATACACACTATTTTTGAACTGATTTAAGCAACTGTACATCTGTTCTAGATGGCCTCCAGGCCATGAAACTAAAATATCACTTTCACCTTTATCACCCTGCATATTTTCAAACAAGCTTTGTGATGATATTTCTGCTTATTGAAAGGCTTGACTGATGAAACCTTTATCATCTTGATCCTGAATCTTATCATTAGTTAATGAAGAACAATTCTGTTTGCATTCACAATCCAACCCATTAGTTATGGGATCATGAAAAACTCGAAAGGATTGCTACAACTTATTACTCATAAGTTCGACTGGGACTTCACAAATTTCTACAAGCTGCACATCCTTTTCTTTAGAGTTTTCATACCACATTTCCTTTAAAAATTGACATGATTCAAAACATAGTGGTATAGAACTTTCCTCTATTTTCTGATCAGGTGTTTCAATGGAATTTGACAACTGTAATTGTGAAACTGAAGGATCTTGATTAGGAATTTTATTGTCTTATTTGTTGTTAGTGTCAATACCTAAAGACTGCAGATTTTTTTATTGGTTTAAAGTTTTCTCTGATGAACTGAAATGAAGAAAAACAAAGAGGCAAAGAAGCTTCACTTATTTCCAAATTTTTTGCACTTTCTTCCTCACTTTCACAGCTGATATGAATAAGATGATCACTATTTTCAAGTTGCTAAAACTGAATTTCTTTATTTCCCAAACTAGTTTTTGATTGATCTGTAAAGTTAGTTTGGATTTGAAGAACATAATTATCATCATACTGATAATATTTAGGAAAATAATTAAAAGAAGTAATGTCATCAAACATACACATTAGATCAGTAGATTGCCTCTCCACATATTGCTCTATAAATCTATCTTATGATCTATGGTAGTTGGAATTAGCAGGAATTTGTTCATGGCTATCAACCTCTTCTTTTTGTGAAATAAATGTGTCATGGTGATTTTGAACAAAAAAATATCTTTCATGGTGATTTTCTGTATCCTTTCCTGTATTTTTCTTACCAAAATTTCGAGTTTTACCTCTGCAATGTTGTTCTTCTTCGCTTCTGCTTTCAACTTTTCTCTTCTAATTTGTAGATTAACTTCTACATCTACTACAATGTTCTTCATTTGTTCCAGTGTTGAGGGGTTTCTTTCTCTTAGCTAAAATTCTATTTCTGGATCAAATGCTTTTGGATAATGCAAGAGAGCTGAATCAGGAGGAGGTCTTATATTAGATGGCATTGAATAATAGACTTGATTAAATCTGTTAGAAAATTGTTGTATTGTTTCATTTGGCTATCTTTTTAACTGATTATATCTATGATCACAAAAAGATTAACCTTGATTGTCCATCTATCAAGGAAAAATTTGACAAACTGTTGGAAATTTGAGATTCTTGCAATAGGTAAATTCTTCAACCAACTCTTTACTCTACTTTACAAAGAGAGAGAAAAAATTCTGATCCTAACATCATCTTCATCAATCTCAAATAAGTCCAGATAATTCTGAAAACCTTAAATATGTTTTTGGGCAGTGATTTCACCATCTTCTCCATCAAACTTGGGGAGATATGTGTAATAGTTATCAGGGAAATCATGGAGTATAGGAGGTAACTTGAGGGGCTTATATCTATTAGGAACTTTGCAAGGTACAAGAATATGTACAGGGATTGTATGATTAGTCTTGATTGTTTGATGTTCCTCAATCGAAAAATGATCATCATAAGGTTTAGAAGAAAGCTGCTTAAATGGATAAGGAGGATATATATTTACAATTTTCAAAGGAAAACAATAAGAAATTAATCTAAGGTCTTCTCTAAAATACAATATACATTGAAAAAATTTCTTGATGAGAAATAGCATAATGTCTTGGATAACAATTCGAGTTAAAAGCCTGATCTTTTCATATTGTTCTTTGAGGTTCATTCCTCTAGTGGAGTCTTGATTGTGAAATTGATTTGGAGTCATCATGTAGATGATTTTAACGTTTGTGTGTCTGATCACTATCCACCATCATAGATCAAATCTAAACCTGTAAAATATTTTTGAAGAAAATGTTAATATCTCCCCAGTATGGTCTTCACTATGTTATCACTCAGAACTTTTCCCTAGAAGTTATCAGAAGAAGGAAAATACCGAAGTAACCACAAACCAATCTTTTAAGCATAGGCTCTAGCCAACCTATGACTCAGAGAGGGCTCTCTCTATATGATTTAGCTTTGTTTGCTAGGATTTTAGGCTAGTTCTAAATGTTCAGGGGGTTTTTGTTTTGTATTGAAGGTTGGGTGGTGGGATTCTTGGAACAGATGGATAGAATGATGTCTTTAGGCCATTGGGGTATGGAGTCAACAAATGGACAACAAAACCGAATCAATTCATTAAAGGGAATGTCCACAAGGAAAGCTAGTAGAGTAAAGTGCAAGTTTTGGATCAGAGAGGTGGAATGGTTTAAATGAGGGTGAGAGAGCAATTAAGAATTCTCAGACTGGGATTTAAACGAGGAACAGAAGGTAATCGGAAACAAAGGACAATAAAGAATCCTTTGCTATAGATTATAAAGAAACAATCTAATCTAAGAAGAAATTAAGAATTCCTTAACTTAGATATGAGAAGAAAACATTCAGTATGCATAACAACTAAAACAGAGTGCAATTAAACAAATTTTTAGATATCATTCCATGTTATAGCATTCAGATTTTTAGTGATACAATAAAGATTGTGGAAAAATTTAAGGAAAATAACATTCAACATGAGAAAATACTTATTTGCATTTCGATTTACACATGAATCCTATGAAATATCTGGTCTTTATTCATTAATCCATCTTGCTAGTCCAGTCAATGATATAATAGATTTACAAACCTAAGATCAAGAAGTCTATACAAATGTCTTGTAATCCACACTCAAATACTTCAAATGAAGAAGTATTTTTACAAATTCTAAATTGAAATATCTTGAAAAAAATATCAAGATTGCCTTTACAAATATCTCAAATTGTTTTACACTAATAGAACTTAAATAAAGGGAACTCAAAACTAATGAATCTATTTGGCACTATATTTATAGATTTATGGTGACAAAGAAGAGAAATTCAAATTTGATAGCAACTCTTAATTGATGACAAGGCTTCCAAGTCACTAACTATGTTCTTCATTTGTGCATTCTACCTTAGAAATTCTGCAAAATTAGGGTCCAGTGATACCTTTGTATATCTCAATTCAGCCTCTTCGAGGGGGCAACCCCCTTTACATTACATAAATGAACAATTCTTGGATGATACAAATGAAAAGACCTCCTTTCTATATATAGGAGTCTAAGGGGTCATAACATAATCAGCGCTGACATAACAATAATAATGTAAGGGCATAATAATAACAATAGTGGCCTTCTATGGGGCACAATAGTAACAATATGGGCACTACTTGGGTACATCAATATAATAAGTGGGTTGTACTAATAACAATAAGGGGTTACACTAGTAGTATAGGGTCTTAACATGCCCCTCTCCTTAAAAAAGCGTTGTCCTCAATGCTTGAGTAGTTCTTGATGCTTTTATATAAAATTATTGTCCTCCCATGTGGAATCTTTAGTGGGTAAGTTCTTCCATTTGATAAGATACTCTGAAATTGATTGATTTCGTAGCTGTCAGGTTCTTGTTTTTGTGACTGCTCCAGGTTCCAATATGAATTTTCCTTCCTCTTCAATTTATGGCAATATTGTTTGAATTAGGATCTTTTGCAACTTTTGAATAAGTGGCCATACTTCTTCTTCCTTCTTCCATTCATCCCTTGCTTCATTTGTCCAATCTGTTTGGATAATAGAAATAGCACAAAACAATGCTTCCACATCCTCATCCTTGAAGAGTCTTTCCATTCGGTAAGGTCGCCATTTTTTAAGTGCGTGTAGTATTGCCAACATTTCCTTCTCATAAATAGCTTGCTTGAGATGTAGTAGTAAAAATACCCAATCACCTACATCAAAACATTTTTCATTACGATTTGATCTACCTGTTGTTTCATTTGATTTTGCACCAAAGTGGCATTATCCTTTAAAAGTTGGAGAACTTGTTGTTGATGCTCAATGTGACCTTCCACTGCTTGAACCTTTTTCTTCTTGATATGTCCTTCTATCTCTAGTGTTTGAGGAGTGGTAATTTCTTCCAATCCTTTACAAGATATGCTCGGATTCATTTCTTGATGCTCGATGTGATCTTTCACTTCTTGAACATTTTTCTTCTTGATATGTCCTTCTATCTTGATAGTTTGAGGAGTGGTAATTTCGACAGATGAATTAGAAGATATGGTTGGATTCATTTCTTCTTTCTCGATGTGATTTTTCACTTCTTGCACCTTTTTCTTCTTGATATGTCCTTCTATCTTGAGATTTTGAGGAGTGGTAATTCTTGCCAATGCTTTACAAGATATGGTCTAATTCATTTCTTCTTTCTCTGGGGTGGGGTCCTGGCGTATATCTTCTTCTTTTGATGTTTCTTGATCCTTTTCTTCCTCCTCTTCATATTCTATGTAAAATTATTTCTTCTCAGAACACTTATGACCTTTAGTGCATTTGCTATCACAATTGTAACAAAGCCCTTTTTCTCTTTTTTCTTCCAATTGTTGTGGTGTAATCCTTGTAGGTTATGGAAGGCTAGGAGAAACAACACTTCCATATTTATAGTTGTGAGGGGTATGCTTCCTGCTTTCCATAATTTTGCTTTCCATTATGTCACAAATCCCTTTTACTCTTTCCAATTGTTGTGTTGTTTCTCTAAAAAAGGTGTTTCTCTTTGTATCTTCATAATGTGTTATCATTTCCTCCATGAAAATTGACCATGTAACAAGTTGTTTACGAGAACAAAGCCCTTCATACCATAAAAATTGATCTGGTTCTAAATATGAAGATGCAATACATACCTTTTGTAGTAGTGGTACACCATGTACATCAAAATATTGCTCCATCTGAAGTATCCAATTTATCGGATCCTTGCCATCAAATTTCCTCATCTTGCTTTTTCTTGATTTTAGGAGCTCAATCTTGAAACGAATGTTACTCTGTACTTTAGGATCTTTAAGTTCTGAAATTGTGACCTGTAGTAGCCCTCTGCGTCCTCTTTCCAATGCCACCAGTCTGATCCAAATTGGATTCTCCAAGGAAGGGTTATGTCAAATCTCCCACAGTGACCATATTATAGACTAGTTCAGTAGAGCGAACTTGTACAACGTGCCACATGTCCTTGTTTTGACCTTTTGCTCTGAAAAAGATATACAAGAAACTACAGTATGTCCTATTTTTGTACCTTCTTATGAAATTTCAATCCAATGCTCAGAGCAAAAGTTATGACTATTTTCCCCATGTCACCTATTTGAAATGTAATTCAAGAGTCTACAAAAAGACCAACTTCCTCAGATCATATCTCCGCAAATATAGTGCAAAAAATATCTGAAACTCAGATCCAAGATTTAGCACAGTTTCTTCTCAAATGGGTTTGTTTTTTAGCTTTTGAAACGTCGCAGAGAAAAGTTATAGTGAAAATGCCACAATGACCTCTTTGGAGTAGCGAAACCCTACAATCCAAAGCTCTGATACCAAATGTTATGGAACCAACTCAAGAAAAGATAGAAAAGATAGATCAACGCCTTAGAATTCAGCCTCTTCGAGGGGCACCTCCTTAATTACATAAATGAATAATTCGGATGATACAAATGAAATACCTCCTTTCTATATATAGGAGTCTAAGGGGTCATAACATAATCAAAGCTGACATAACAATAATAATGTAAGGGCACCATAATAACAATAGTGGGCTTCTATGGGGCAGAATAGTAACAATATGGGCACTACATGGGTACATCAATATAATAAGTGGGTTGTACTGATAACAATAAGGGGTTACACTAGTAGTATAGGGGCTTATTTAAGATAAACCTATTTCAGTTTCCAAAAATTCAGCTCCAGTTGTTCACAATATTCTCTAAAAAAATATGTCAAAAGCAAGACTTTGCATAGTCTGAAAAATAGGCTGTGAAGATATGCATTTATCTCATTTTTTGTAATTCCTGTGCAAAGCATAAGATAGGTTCTTGTATACTGGTCATTTAGGAACACAAACCTCTAGTTTCTCAAAATGCATATTGGATTGGCCACACTAGTTTCTGCAAAATTATGACTTAAACAGGAAAAATCTGGAAAATATACCATTTCTGCTCTATTTTTTCATCTATCTTCACTTTGATTTATCAATCTGATACACTTTTACTGATATTATTTCATCTCATACACTTTTACTTTGATGACCTGTCAATATCCTTTACTGTGTTTTTATTTTTATTGTACATTTTGACTTTTCACTGTGTATTTCAACAGTAAATCATTTAGTTTTTTATATGTATCAACATATGGTAATGGATATTGATCAAATTTCTATACGTTTGATTTGTTTGTCTTTTGACTGTATGCTCTGTCTAGTTCCTTTGTTTTAACAGTCAATGTATCTGTGTGAATGATTTCTTTCTCTGTTCTATGTATAATTGTTTTCTTCTTCTAAATGAAGGTTTATTAATAGATTCCATTCCGATTCTTCGAGTAAACAAGATTTGTGACTAGTATCAGAATTTTTTATCCAAGGTCTGGTCTTCTGCTAATTACCTATAAAATACAATGATCGTTAAGAAAACATAGGTTGGCAAGAAAGGCAATTGATGGCTTTATTGCATAGGGATGTCTGGGTAAGGAGTCGTGGCAATATTTTTGAAAGTAATTGGAGGTCAAATTGTGTTCAAAGGTTTAGGGTGGCATCAGAAGGGATACATAGGTTTTACTATGAAACGGGGCAAAAAGGAACGAAAATGAGGGTTTTCAGGGTTTTAAGGGGCAACTTTTTAAATTTGGCACGAAATTTTATATTATGAACAATGAGTGGTTTTTCGAGTTGGGTGGGGAGGCGGTTTTCCAATCCATCGCACCGATTTTGTGGCGAAGGTGGTATTTGGGAGGGATCACCCGATCTACCTCCGTTCCTTACACGTAGCATTTGGGGTTTGGGGGAACATTGCTTTATCGGGCGGGTAACGATCAGCCACCGGGCGCAGTCGATATGGTTGTGCACCGTTTGATTTGGTTGCTAACAATCAGACGATAGCTGGGTGGGGGAAATGAATGGGATTTTTTTGGGGGGGTAGGCTTTAATCACAAGTGGTTTGTGATTAATTATAGGTTAAATAAGGGATTAAATTGATCGGAAGGGTTTTAATGAAGTGGGACCATGGGTTTAAACGGAGGGATTTTCTTAACTTTACCAAGGGTTGATGAGTTAAGAGGGGTTCATCAAGGAGGTATGAAATAGAGGGTAAGACTATAGTTTATAATTAAGATATGGGTTGGGATATTATATATGGAGGCTTTATTTAATATGGGAAAAAGTATATCGCAGAGGTAATACATTAGGTTAGTATGTTAATACGAAATGAATGTGCGGGAATGTAAAATACACTAGGCATGGTGTAAAATAATAATTTTAGGTGCGATTTGTTCATTATGATGCCCCACATAATCATTTAACACTTCTATTTAGGATAAAGCCTTTTTGTGGGTATTTTGAATGAAATGGAATTTAACATGGAGTTGTTTGCTTTTCATAGGAAAATGGGGTTTAACCTTAAGAAAAGGGGTTTTATTAGGGAAATGAAGGGGGGTGACTTTTATGAAGGGGATTCTAACACTTGATGTCCATAAGTCATTAAGCCGAGGGTTCAGTCCCACCAAAAGTCAGAGAAATGCTCTTAACCTCTGTGACTTGAAAGATTAAAAGTAGTAGAACATGCTTGTGGGTAGGAAATTAGTAAGTATAGGAGAAAAAATGACTTAGGGGATGTTAATTAAATTAATTTGTAAACCTTTGATTTTGCCTTCATAATTGATCATAGATATTAACACATATGTCTAAGCATGATGAATGTGTTTTGATCCAATCAACTTTATACTTCAGCAACCTTTCTACTACTTACCCATTTACTTACCCTAACATTTTTTTCTTCATTTTATTTGGGTGGATTTAGACTAGTAAACCAGTATCATCCATTTTTCTTTTGAAAAGTAATCTATCTAATTCTAACCTTATATCAGACAAGGAATCAGATTAAATTGACGAGCTCCTTTTATTTTCTCTACCTATCTAATGATCTACCAAGATTAAACTATTTGATCAGATTTTATTCTCTCACTATAAACATAAAATTGAAATCATTAAAATACCCAAGATTAAACAATTTGATTACCATGGATTATGGCATGAATAACAAGCTGCACACAATCATTATTATGCATAAAAGTAAAATAGGAGTCGTGTTTAGAGTTGCAAACTTTCATGGTCTCTTTTTGTTTTTGGGGTTCATATATTTTCATTTTTTGACCTTCTCTTATTCTTTTTGTCCTTTGATATTTTTTTTAGGGCATACCCTCTTTACATTTTTTAATTCTAATAATATGGAAAACATTTACAAAAAGAAAAAGTATGTACAATATTACAAGGCTTGACCTTAGTCATTCAAAATTATGACTCCTATTGATATAGGAACCTAACAGTGGCTCCATTTGGGGATGGAATTTTCTAGTGAAATGTCAAGAACTCTAAAGACCAGTAGATTTTTGAATTGTGACTGAAGTTACATTGTAAATTGTTCTTCTGTGATTTCTGCCTTATTGTATAATCTCCATGACTGAAAATCTTGAACTGAAATCACAGCATTTTCTGCAAACTAAAATATAACATATGTTGTACTGAAATCTGATCTGAAATAAACTTGCTGTTGAAAAACTAAATTTATTCAAACTGAAATCGTACCTACTTACTCTAATTAGCTATCCAACTACTGGTTAGGTAAAATGAAATAGCCAATGCAACAATTCAAGCATCATATACATTGGTGAACTTTGATGCTTGTGCTTGTTTGTGATTAAAACTGAGATTCTAAAGCCAATTATAATCTTGTCAACAAATGAGAAGATAAGGAAATACTTGATTTCCTTTGTTGACTCTAGAAACTGTACAACAGGATCTTCCAAAATATAAACACTATTTTTGAATTGATTTAAGCAATTTTACATCTATTCTGGATGGCCACCATGACATGAAATTAAAATATCACTTTCACCTTTATCACCCTGCATATTTTCAAACAAGCTTTGTGATGATATTTCTTCCGATTGAAATGTTTGACTGATAAAACCTTTATCATCTTGATCCTGAATCTTATCATTAGTTAATGAAGAAAAATTTTGATTGCATTCATTATCCAACCCATCATTTATGGGATCATGAAAAACTCGGAAGGATCGCTGCAACTTATTACTTATTGGTTCGAATGGGACTTCACAAATTTCTACAAGCTGCACATCCTTTTCTTTAGAGTTTTCATACCACATTTCCTTTAAAAATTGAAATGATTCAAAACATAGTGGTATAGAACTTTCCTCTATTATTTGACCAGTTGTTTCAATGGAATTTGACAACTTTAATCATGAAACTAAAGGATCTTGATCGGGAATTTTATTGTCTTCTTTGTTGTTAATGTCAATACCTAAAGACTGTTGATTTTTTATTGCTTTAAAGTTTTCTCTGATGAACTAAAATGAAGCAAAACAAAGAGGAAAAGAAGCTTCACTTATTTCCAAAGTTTTTGAACTTTCTTCCTCACTTTCACAACTAATATGAATAAGAAGATCATTGCTTTCAAGTTGCTGAAATTGAATTTCTTTATTTCCCAAACTAGTTTATGATTGCTCTGTAAACTTAGTTTGGATTTGAAGAACATAATTATCATCATATTGATCATATTTAGGAAAATCATTAAAAGAAGTAATGTCATCAAACATACACATTACATCAGTAGATTTCCTCTCCACATATTTCTCTATAAATCTATCTCCTGATCTATGGTAGTTGGAATTAGTAGGAATTTGTTCATGGCTATCAACCTATTCTTTTTGTGAAATAAATGTGTCATGGTGATTTTGAACAAAAAATTATCTTTCATGGTGATCTTTTGTATCCTTTCCCCTATTTTTCTTACCAAAATGTCAAGTTTTACCTTTGCAGTGTTGTTCTTCTCTGCTTCTGCTTTCAACTTTTATCTTCTAATTTGCAGATTAAATTCTACATCTACTGCAATGTTCGGCATCTGTTCTAGTGTTGGGGGGTTTCTTTCTCTTAGCTGAAATTCTATTTCTGGATCAAATGCTTTTGGATAATGCAAGAGAGTTGAATCAAGAGGAGGTCTTATATTAGATGGCATTGAATAATAGACTTGATTAAATTTGTTAGAAAATTGTTGTATTGTTTCATTTCGCTGTCTTTTTAACTGATTATATTCTTCTATGATCACAAAACGATTAACCTTAATTCTCCATCTATCAAGGAAAAATTTCACAAACTGTTGGAAATTTGAGATGCTTGCAATAGGTAAATTCTTGAACCATCTCTTTACTCTACTTTGCAAAGAGAGAGCAAAAAGTCTAATTCTAACATCATCTTCATCAATCTCAAATAAGTCCAGATAATTCACAAAAACTTGAATATGTTTTTGGGCAGTGATTTTACCATATTCTCCATCAAACCTGGGGAGATATGTGTAATAGTTATTAGGGAAATCATGGAGTATAGGAGGTAAAATGAGGGGCTTATATCTATTAGGAACTTTACAAGGTACAAGAATATGTACAGGGATTGTATGATTAGTCTTGATTGTTTGATGCTCCTCAATCAGAAAATGATCATCATAAGATTTAGAAGAAAGTTGCTTAAATGGATAAGGAGGATATATATTTACAATTTTCAAAGGAAAATAATAAAAAATTAATCTAAGGTCTTCTTTACAATACAATATACATTGAAAAAAATTCTTGATGAGAAAGAACATAATGTCTTGGATAACAACCCAAGTTAAAAGCCTAATCTTTTCATATTGTTCTTTGAGGTTCATTCCTCTAGTGGAGTCTTGATTGTGAAATTGATTTGGAGTCGTCAAGTGGATGCTTATAACCTTTGTGTGTCTGATCACTGTCCACCATCATAGACCAAATATGAACCTATAAACTATTTATGAAGAAAATGTTAATATCTCCCCGGTATGGTCGCCACTATGTTATCACTCAGAACTTTTCCCTAGAAGTTATCAAAAGAAGGAAAAGACCGAAGTAACCACAAACCAATATTTTAAGCATAGGCTCTAGCCAACCTATGACTCAGAGAGGGCTCTCTCTATATGATTTAGCTTTGTTTGCTGGGATTTTAGGCTAGTTCTAAATGTTCAGGGGGTTTTTGTTTTGTATTGAAGGTTGGGTGGTGGGATTCTTGGAACAAATGGATAGAATGAGGTCTTTAGGACATTGGGCTATGGAATCCACAAATGGATAGAAAAATCACATCAATTCATTAAAGGGAATGTCCACAGGGCAAGCCAGTAGAGTAAAGTGCAAGTTTTGGATCAGAGAGGTGGAATGGTATGAATCAGGGTGAGAGAGCAATTAAGAATTTTCAGACCAGGATTTAAACGAGGAACAAAGGGTAATAAAAAACAAAGGGAAATAAAGAAAATTTTGCTATAGATTATAAAGAAACAACCTAAACTAAGGAGCAGTTAAGAATTCCTTAACTTAGATATGAGAAGAAAACATTCAGTATGCATAATAGTGAAAACAAAGTGCAATTAAGAAAATTCTGAGATATTATTCCAAGTTATACCATTCAGTTTTTTAGAGATACAATAAATATTGTGGAAAACTTTAAGGAAAATAACATTCAACATGAGAAAATACTTATTTTCACTTCGCTTTACACATGAATCCTATGAAATATCTTGTCTTTATTTATTAATCCATCTTGTTGGTCCAATCAATGATACAATCGATTTATAGACTTAAGATCAAGAAGTCTATATAAATGTCTTGGAATCCACACTCAAATACTTCAAATGAAGAAGTATTTATACAAATTCTAAACTGAAATATCTTGAAAAAATATCAAGATTGGTTTTACAAATATCTCAAATTGTTTTACACTAATAGAACTTAAATAAAGGACACTCAAAACTAATGAACCTATTTGGCACTATATTTATGGATTGATGGTGACAAAGAAGAGAAATTCGAATTTTATAACAACTCTTAACTGATGATGAGGCTTCCAAGTCACTAACTAAGTCCTTCCTTTGTGCATTTTGCCCCATAAATTCTGCAAAATTAGGGTCCAGTGATACCTTTGTAGATCTCAATCTGAGATAGATATGTAAAATGTGAAAGAGGTTATTATAGATAAGTATGTTATTGAGATAAAAATATTTAGGTTTCCCAAAATTCAGCTCCAGCTGTTCACAATATGCTCTGCAAAAATATGTCAAAAATAGGACTTTGCATAGTCCGAAAAATAGGTTGTGAAGATATGCATTTATCTCCATTTTTGTAATGCTTGTGTAGAAAGTGAGACAGGTTTTGTAGGTTGGACTTTTAGGAACACAACCCTCCTCCATTTTCTCAAAATGCATCTTGGATTAGCCACAATAGGTTTTGCAAAATTATGACGTAAACAAGAAATTTCTAGAAATGTACCATTTCTGCTTTGTTTTTTCATCTATCTTCACTTTGATTTTTCAATCTTATACACTTTTACTAATACTCTTTCATCTGATACATTTTTACTTTGATGACCTATCAATATCATTTATTGTGTTTTTACTTTTACTGTATATTTCAACAATAAATCATTTAGTTTTTTTATATGTATCAACATATGGTAATGGATATTGATTAACTTTCTGTATCTTTGATCTATTTGTCTTTTGACTGTATGCTCTGTCTGGTTCCTTTGTTTTAACAGCCAATGTCTCTGTGTGAATGATTTCTTTCTCTATCTAGTGTATAATTGTTTTCTTCTTTTGAATGAAGGTCTTTTAATAGATTCCCTCCTGATTCTTGGAGTAAACAAGTTTTGTGAGTAGTATCAAAATTGTTTATCCAAGGTCTGGTCTTCTACTAATTACCTGCAAAATACAACAATCATTAAGAAAACATAGGTTGGCAAGAAAGGAAATTGATGGCTTTATTGCATAGGGATGTTTAGGGAAGGAGTCGTGGCAATGTTTTTGAAAGTAATCAAAGGTTGAATTGTGTTGTAGAGGTTCAAGGTGGTGCCGCAAGGGTTAGATAGGTTTTAATGTGAAATAGGGAAAAAAGGAATCAAAACGAGGGTTTTTAGGGTTTTAACGAGCAACTTTTTAAATTTGGCATGGAATTTTATATTATGAACAATGAGTGGTTTTTCGGGTTGGGTGGGGAGGTGATTTTCCAAGCCATCACACTTCTTTTATGGTGAAGGTGGTATTTGGGAGGGGTCACCCGATCTACCTCTACGCCTGACATGTAGCATTTGGGGTTCAAGCGAAAACCACTTTATTGAGCAGGTAACGATCAACCATCGGGCGAGGCCGATATGGCTATGTGCTGTTTGATTTGGGTGCTGACAATCGGATGGCAATCGAGTGGCAAACTTGCACAGAGGAAATGAACGGCAGTTTATGGGGGCCCCGAGGCTTTAATCACAAGTAGTTTGTGATAAATTATAGGTTAAATACGGGATTAAATTGATCGGAAGGGTTTTAATGAAGTGGGACCATGGGTTTAAACGGAGGGATTTTCTTAACTTTACCAAGGGTTGGTGAGTTAAGAGGGGTTCGTCCAGGAGGTATGAAATAGAGGGTAAAACTATAGTTTATAATTAAACTATGGGTTGGTATATTATATATGGAGGATTTATTTAATATGGCAAAAAGTATATTGGGGAGGTAATACATTAGGTTAGCATGTTAATATGAAATGAATGTGCGAGAATGTAAAATACTCTAGGCATACTGTAAAATAATATTTTAAGGCGTGATTTGTTCATTGTGATGCCCCACGTAACCATTTAACACTTCTACTTAGGATAAAGCCTTTTTGTGGGTATTTTAAATGAAATGGAATTTAACATGGAGTTGTTTACTTTTCATAGGCAAATGGGGTTTAACCTTAGGAAAAGGGGTTTGATTAGGGAAGTGAAGGGTGATGACTTTTATGAAGGGGATTATAACACTTAATGTCCATAAGTCATTAAGTCAAGGGTCCGGTCCCACCAAAAGTTAGAGAAATGCTCTAAGCCTCTCTGACTTGAAGGATTAAAAGTACTAGTACATGCTTGTGCGTAGGAAATTAGTAAGTATAGGGGAAAAGATGACTGAGGGAGAGTTAGTTAAATTAACTTGTAAACCTTTGCTTTTACCTTCATAATTGATCATACATATTAGCACATATATCTAAGCATGATGAATGTGTTTTGATCCAATCAACTTTATACTTAAACAACCTTTCTTCTACTTATTCATTTACTTACCCTAACATTTTTTCTTCATTTTATTTCGGTGCATTTAGACCAGCAAACCATTATCATCCATTTTTCTTTTGAAAAGTAATCTATCTAATTCTAAGCTTATACCATCCAAGGGCTCGTATTAAACTGATGAGCTCCTTTTATTTTCTCTACCTATCTAATGATCTGCCAAGATTAAACTGTTTGATCAAATTTTATTCTCTAACTATAAACAAAAAAATTCAAATCATGAAATAACCAAGATTAAACAATTTGATTACCACAGATTGTGGCATGAATAACAAGATGCACACAATCATTATTATGCATAAAAGTAAAATAGGAGTGGCGTTTAGACTTGCACACTTTCATGGTCTATTTTTGTTTTTGGGGTTCATATATTTTCGTTTTTTGACCTTCTCTTATTCTTTTTGTCCTTTGATATTTCTTTTAGGATATACCCTCTTTACATTTTTTTAATTCTAATAATATGGAAAACATTTGTAGAAAGCAAAGGTATGTACAATATTACAAGGCTTGACCTTAGTCATTCAAAATTATGACTCCCATTGGTATAGGAACCTAACAGTTTGCATCATCTAGAGTAGTTGTGTGTAGTAAGATGTGGCGGCCACATATTCTTCTTCAGCTGTAGATAAGGTAATCGAACTTTGTTTCTTGCTAAACCAAGATACTAACCATGATTCCATATAGAATGCACCTCTAGTGGTGCTTTTTTGATCATCAACATTTCCTTCCCAATCTACATCTATATATGCATGAAGAGTAAGATTTGTATCTTTAGGATACCATATACCAAAGTCTTGAGTTCCTTGAAGATATTTGAATATTATTTTTACAGCGTGAAGATGTGATTCCTTTGGATTTGCTTGGAATCTTCCAGCAATTCCTATTCCATGCATGATATCGAGTCTGGTACCTATTAGATAGAGTAGACTTCCAATCATAGATCTGTATGTTGGTTGATTCACTATAGGTGCTTCATCGTTATAACTCAGATTGCATCTTGTTGCCATTGGAGTACAGACTAGTTTAGAATCTTCCATTTCATACTTCTTCGGAATCTTCTTGAGATATTTAGTTTGTGAAAGAAAAATACCATCTTTTGTTTGTTGTACTTGTAGACAAAGAAAATAAGTAAGTTCACCAAGTAAGGACATTTCAAATTCTTGCTACATAACCGAAGCAAAGATATGACTCATAGATTCTTTATTGCTACCAAAGATGATATCATTGACATAAACAACAATAATTAGTAGTTTATCATTCTCAATCTTGGTGTATAAGTTGTTGTCTGCAAATCCTTTTGTGAAGCCTTGTTGTTGTAGATATTTGTCAAGGCGATAATACCAAGCCCTTGGAGCTTCTTTCAATCCAAAAAGAGCATTTTTGATCTTGCATACAAGCTTTGCATCATTTTGTAGAATGAATCCTTCTGGTTGTTCAATATAGACTTCTTCTTCTAACTCTCCATTAAGAAATGCATATTTTGCATCCATTTGATACACTTTGAATTTCCGAAAAATTGAAAGAGCAAGAAACATTCTTATGGCTTCAAGTCTGGAAACAGGTGCAAATGTTTCTTCAAAGTCTATACCTTCTTGTTGATCATACCCTTTACATACAAGTCTTTCTTTCTTTCTAATAACCTCTCCATTTTCATTCAATTTATTCTTGAATATCCATTTTGTTCCTATAAAATTTTTATCAAGAGGTCTAGCAACTAGTTCCCAAGTATCATTCTTTTCAATTTGGTTAAGTTCTTCATTCATTTCCTTAACCCAACATTCATCTTTGCTAGCTTCATTAACATTTTGTGGTTCTATGGAGGATAGTAATGCTAGATAACTGGAAATTCCTGCAAGAGTTCTTCTTGTCTGTACTCCAGACCCTTTTTATCCTAGAATTTGAGATTCTGGATGATTCTTTTGAACATACCTGGATGGAGTCTTTTCCCTGTCAATTGTATCTTCTTCTAAAGCTCCATTGGTTTCTTCCTCTATATCATTTTTATTTGATACAGGAAAGAATTCACCGTCTTCCTCATTTTCATCATCCTTTGTCTATTCCAGATTTCTGCGTGCTTCATCAATTACTACATCAATGCATTCAACAATTTTCTGAAGTCTCTTGTTATAGCATTTGTATCCTTTACTTCTGGATAAATAACCAATAATAATTCCTTCATCTTCACTAGGTTCAAACTTATCAAGTTTTTCATTAGTATTTTTGATGAAACATTTACTTCCAAAAACTCTAAAGTTTTTTACAGTAGGAGGCTTATCATACCAAAGTTAATATAGATTTTGATCACTATTTACCTGAACATTAACTTTGTTGAAAATAGTCAAGGTAGTAAACGCAGCTTCATCCCAGAAGATGGCAGGAGTTCCAGATTCATAAAGCATAGCTCGAGCCATTTGTTGAACTGTTCTATTCATTCTTTCCACTACACCATTTTGTTGAGGATTTATGGCAACAGAGAACTACCTTGTTATTCCATGTTGTTTACAAAAATTAAAAAATCCATCTAATATGAATTCTCCCCCTCGATCAGATCTGAGACATTTGATTTTTTGATATCATTCATCTTCAACTAAAGATTTGAAGGCTTTAAAATTTTCAAATGCTTCATCTTTATGTTTTAGTAGACCTATCCAACACATTCTAGAGAAATCATCAATGAATAAAATAAAGTATTCTTCTCCACGAGGTGACTTTTTCCTTGTTGTTCCACAAATCAATATGAATGAGTTCAAGAGGCTTACTTGTCGATCCTTCTTCTTCACTGAAATGAACTCTAGTTTGCTTACCGACTTGGTATGGTTTGCATATGGTATTTTCTGGGATGCTAATATCTGGAAGATCACGAACTTCCTTGAGCTTGCACGCTTTTCTTATTTGAGAAAAGCTTAAATGCCCCAATCTTCTGTGCCATAACCAGTTTTCATATTTTTGTCTTAGATAGCATTGCTTTTGTCCTCCTTTCAGTATGTATATATTTTTTGGAGTTATTGTACCTTTGATTATGGTCTTTCATGTATCAAGCTCACGAACCACACATCCGTTTGATTGAAAAAAAACTTCATTTCCTTGATCACACATTTGGCTGACACTCAACAAGTTATTTTTTAAACCATCAACATACATGACATTTCCATCTTTAACCTTTTCTTTCAAATAAACATAACCTTTACCTTTAATGGAAAATGGTGTGTCATTTCCAAAGGAGACATTCTTTTCCTTTTCTAAAGCATTATATGAATGAAGTTTCTCTTTATCACCTATCATGTGTTTAGAGTATCCACTGTCAATGTACCACTGATTTTCTTGTCCTTCTGCAAACAATGTTATGCTACATATTTCTGATTGAAATTCCTTCTTTCTCCATGCCTTATAATTTGATGATGTTTTCTCCTTTTGAAGTGTTGGCCGATATTTTATCCTACATTCAAATTCTTCATGACCAAAGTTATTACAAAACGAACATTCATTTTCATCTTCAAGAGGAGAAAAGTTATTATAAGTACTTTTCTTGATTCCTATTACACTCCTTTGATTTTGTGCTTCTCTAGTCATGATAGTTTTGTAAGCAACACATTGAGCAGTGTTATGCCCAAAGTTATGGCATGAAAAACATTATCCATTAAAGAAGTTTCTGTGATCATAGAATCTTTTGGTATTGTTTACCTTTTGGTTAATGCTTCTATTGATGTTCATCCTTGGAGTAAATTGATCATGATTTACCTGATGAGTAGTTTTAGGCTTTTGCTGACGATTGACATATTGTTCAATGATCTTTGCTACATCAAGATAGCTTCTAGTGGAGGCTGATGGCTTTTGTAATTTGGATGATTCTTTAGTATATCCAAGACCTGTCTTTATAAAAGGAGAATGTTGAACCTTGATGATTTCATTTAAATTTTTTTATCCTTTAGCAAATCTAAGATTAAGAGATTTTGTCTTCTCAAGTTCTTTTCTTAGAACCACAACTTCACATTCTAGTTTTTCATTGTGCTCTTCTCTTTCAGTGAGTTGATGTGTCAAAGTGTTTATGATCATATTCTTTTCTTCCAGACAGATTATGAGTTTAGTGGTTTCTTCAAGAAAGTCTTCCTCTTCTAAGGCATCCAAAAAATCATCATTGTCATAAGCCATGAGTAGTTTATAATCTTGCTCAGTTTCATCTTCATCACTATTAGATAATCCATCACTATCTTCATGAGGATAGTAACTTATTCTATTAACAACCTACTTTCTATAGCCTTTTGCAAATTCCTTTCCTTTTTCATGATTATCTTTATGAGGACATTTTGCAGCATAATGGCCAACTCTACCACAAGCAAATCATTTGAATGGTAGCTTACCTTTGAATCCTTTGGAGCCTTGTTGAAGCTTCTTGACAAAGTTTACCTCATCATCTTCTTCTAAAATATATCCTGATTCATTGTGCTCTTCATTTTCTTTTCCTTTAGCTAAATCTTTGAAATCGGCTTCTCTCATATCTAATGGAGCTCCTTTACTCATTTCAAAGGCAGTTAGAATTCCATGAAGTTGAACCATAGTAATAGATTGAAGATCCTGCTTTTCTTCTATGGCAGATACTTTTGACTCAAATTTAGAAGACAAGGATCTCAAAATTTTATCTACTAAAGTAGCCTCCTTTATCTCCTCACCCAGATTCTTTATACAATTAACAATCTCATCTACATGCAAAAAGTAACTAGCAATACTTTCATCACTATGCATCTTAAGAGTTTCAAATTGAATTTTGAGAATTTGGAGCTTAGCACGTTTTAGCTGGGAGTCTTGTTCATAGCTCTGAATAATTTTGTCCCATATCTCTTTGGTTGTCTTGGGTTGCATGACTTTGACGAATTGTGATTCTAATAGACTTCCCAATAAAGTATTGACTGCATTGAAATTTGTTTCGTATAACTTATTACCTGTTGTATTTGTAGGTAGTGCTGCTGGAAATTGGTATCCTCCTTCCACAATTTCCCAAACATCAGCTCCAAGCGACTGAAGATAGGCTCTAGTTCTTAATTTCCAATATATCAAGTTGTTCCCATTGAAGATTGGTGGTCTGATAGATCCCTTGCCTTCGTGATTGTTCATCTTGAAAGATATCCCTTCAAGCGATCAAGCTTCTTCTGAAGGACTTTCTCTGATTCCAATTGTTGGAAATAATACTGAGAGGGGGGGCGAGGGGGGGCATGAATCAGTATTTACAATTCAATAATATTTCATTTCCTAATCCAATTTATATACACTACTTCAGTGAGCTGAACTTGTGTGTGTGCGCTACTGTGATTAAAGAAAACAACATCTACCTAGAGAACTTATGATTTAGTTAATTTATCATGTGTTGATCTTTAATCAGTGCATCAGTATCTTATTATACAATAACTATGTGCAGTAATAACAGAATAAACCATCACACATAAGAAACACACCTGAACACCAAGATTTAAGGTGGAAACCCAACCTGCATGTATACGCTACTTCCTGTAACAAATCCTATGTATACCTCCAAACTACTGAATCATACAAAATTCTAAATCAAATCTGTACCAACCAATAATATTATGAACATCTACTTAAATTTACAGAGATCTAGATAGTCAACAGCAACGATAACCCTTCTCACTTAATCAATCAATCAATTAGATACAAACTCCTTATGCATTCAATTTTACTTTCAGATCTAAGAAGACATCATTGACAGACAATAGTAAAACAACAACACTAATCAGATAGATCAGTCATTTCTGAACAATAGGCTTTTCTTTTGCATACGCTACTTGGAAGAGTTAAACCTGCGTGTATATGCACCTTTACCAAGGTGAACCAACATATATATATGCAAATATTAACTTACAACTTTACTACTATTCCAGACTTCAGAAATACCCAGATCATGACATTTAAAGAATAAAATATACATAAGCAATTAGATCTAGCCCAACCAATATTAGATCATACAATGATAAGTCATTTCAGGTCTCATGATCCTGATCCAACATTGTATCCAAGGTGCACAAAATATTTCAAATCATATCATAATCATAGCCCCTGGAACATAAAATATACTCAGATAGAAGTATTCCTGAGAAACCCTTTCACTTGCACACTTAGTCCTTTGATCTTCTCCTCCTTATATAGTTTTTGGCCTTCCTCAATACCTTAGACCAAAACAATACTTAAAGCCTATGGTATTCATCGACGGGATCAAAAAACCATTACTCCGCTCAATATTTCTAGCTAAGGCCATGGTATTGACCCTTGGTATTCTTTAATCCTAAATTTCCTTCTTTTTCCAACCCATACGTTCTTTTCCTCGTATGAAAGTGTGTGCATTCGTATACGCCCTTCTTGTTCTACAAACCAGCGTGTATACACTACTTGGATAAGGTGAACCTACATATACAACTTAAACTCACTTAAAACATCCTTTTTATTCAACTTCTTGATTTTGATTTGTAGTCATTTGCTCCAACTTCATGTTCTTTTGTACCATTGCCATGTTACCTCTGAATTGACCTGTTACATTGTGAGTTCCCTTTTATCAAATCTAAGCTGACCTATGAGTGAGTTGCCATCAAGGACAAGACTTGTACCATAATGCCAACAATAACAGTTGAATCTAATATTTTTCTAACTAGTGATCAAATGACAATTGAAAAACTTCATATGGAAAACAAAATACTAAAGGAAAAAAGTGAAAGATTATAATATGTTAGACATGTACATCAAGAAATAAAATGAGCAATTAAAGGATAATAGCCAGTGGTTGCAAGATGAGTACGACGAGGTCTCCACCAATCTTAAGAAGATTCTTAGCCTAATACACTATACCAGTGTTATTAGAAGGGAACTCAAAGAAGAAGCTTTAGGTGTGAATCTCTTAGATCCAAACAGTTGATCTTCAGACAAAGTGCAAGAAGACCCCATTTTTGAAATTTTGAGGAATGGTTCAACACTTTTTGCATGAGGACATGCAATGACTTAGGCATGGGGGAATGTTGGGTCTCCTCTCAGATTCCTTAATACCCTATATTGTCCTCTATTTTTTACCAGCTTTACCTCAAAACCTACTCACCACTTGCCTACCTTCATCAAAAATATGACTTTTAGCATCCTTGTCTATATATGAGGTAATTTATATTCAAACCATGGTTTGTATGATTTATTGTTAGTAGGAATGAAATAATTGATTCTATGCTCTCTAATTATTTGGATTGGCTCATTTAGATTTTCATACCTTTTTCTTTCCCATCTGATACCCATTTTCTTGCTTATATGGTACCCATGCACCTGTGTTCATTCGATACCCGTGCACCTGCATTCCTCCGATACCTGTGCTCTTCTAGTACCATCATACCTATGTTCGTACAGTACCTGCGCTCATCAAGTACCAACTATGTTCTTCTGGTACCTCCAATCGTCATATACCACCTATGTTCATCCGGTACCAGGCCTAACTCTTTAGTTTCTATAGTTTGAGTGAGCTACCTTCGACGAGACTGAGGGAACTGATGGTCAAATGCCTTACCTTTTTATGGAAAATCCAGATATGCTTCATCACTCATGAACTATGTGTCATAAGGATGAAGCCAAGAAAGTGAATTGTATATTTTTACAATGATTTGATCATATATTTCAAGCGTTGTATCTAATGGCCATTCCTCTATAAGAGAAGGCTCGTAGATGATAGGAGTAAGTTAATTACATAGTTGCAGTTGCAGTTAGTTTACAGAGATAGTAAGAGAAATAGAGAGACATATATAAAAAGGTGTAAAAATTATTGTTATGTTGGAGACTCAATTTTGTAATCCTTTCTTTTTGAAATCAATAATATAAGCATCAATTGAAGAATTCAATGTGTTGGTAGACTCCTTAGTCGTGTAAGTTTTCTTAGATTTCCTTGGTATCTCGACAAGGGCCCACTGAAGCCATCAAGGCAAGTTTTCATTATAGTTATTATGAATTTAGTTTGATGTATGTGTGACTTAGTGTGATAATTCAATTTCAAATTATTTGATATGATTCCAATTTTTATTCTATGTAGATAATATGTTTGAGAGTGTGTGATATTTGTTTGGAAATGTTAGTTTTTGAGTGATAACTCATTGGTTTTATGAATGCAAACTTTATTTCTTATATTGTATATTTAATTATTGGTTTCTATTTGAAAGAACAAGAAGAGTTAAGATCAAATATCTCACCACTCACCTACATGTGTTGTTAAGTGGAGACTCTTATCATACCTTTCATTTCTTGTATAAGAATGTATGGCTTCCTTTAGGACTAGTTAGATTAGGAATGATTTTTTTACTTGATTCTTGATTGTAGTAAGTTGATTTAAACCAATTGCTATAGGAAAACAAAGTTGAATCCATATTTTTATTTCGTGAGCCTCTGCATGGACAAACTATTACCTGAGAAAAAGCCTTTAGATCACATAGTTGTTGAGATTTTATTTCTGATTTTTTCTTTCTGACCTTTAAATTGTCTGAGGAAGTTAGATTGAAATGTGTGAATTGGAGTGTTGGTTTTTAATGCTTATTATTTAGGTTATACTCATCATAAATAGAAACTTATCCATTATTGGCACATATAGTGCAGCATCTCTATTGATTATGAATCCCTCATTGATTATTTAATTTGTGGCAATATATCATTCATATAATTGCGCCAACATATGAACATCTCCTAACCCCTGTCGGAATCCAAAGAGTTAGATTATTAGGGGGAAATATGGAATCAACCAATTGATTACGAAAATGTTCCATTCATATGTAGCCTCTTCCACGAGCATGGCCACTTGATTCAAGATTTTCCAATTCGACGTAAGGAGCAAGAAACAAGTTTCACTAAGGTTATTGATATGAGACATAACCAAAAGAATTGGAATCCTCCAAATGTTAATTCAGTGGAAGACAAGAACTCCTTCTCTACTCTAGATGCCATGGAGGAAGACGTTAACAAAGTGGAGGACACACATGTGGTCGACAAATCAACAAAATTTTCCTCTGACAAACAAGCCCAAAAGAAAAAATTGGAGGATGAGGCTATCCAACAAAGGGACTTTCAAATTTTTTACTTACCAGGATTTGAAGAAGTTGCCCCGCTACTTAGGAAAAACTCAATGAACTCTTAGGGGAAGAATGGATTTTGGTTAATATGGTGAATGAGTGAGCCAAACAAGATCTGGGGAGTCAACGAAGCAATGTCAAAGGTAGTATATTAATTCTTACCTTAAATAGAAATCCAAACTTCTCCATTCTGTAGAAACTACTCAAGGATCTCGCTCTTTTCAAGGCTTCAAAGAGAAAGGGAAAGAAATCCTTGTTAAGGACCTCAGCAAAGACCTCAAAAAGAAAGGACAAAAGCATATGAAGGAAGCAATGCAAACTATCAAGCCAAATTTAGCAAATTCTGACCAGGTAAAAACCTTTCCATAGATAAACCCACATCAACCTAATCTTTCATAATGAATTTGTTCTCAGGGAACATCAGTGGGCTTAACATAAAAGGGACAGGGAAAAAAATAATGGGTGATAAAATGGCTCAAATTCCAGCATAATGCTGGAAAGGTTGTTAATCAATGTCCATTGGGGCACGGGGTAGTGTGGGGGGTTTTTCTGTATGGTGGAGGCCAATACTAGAGTTTTAACAAGGCTATGATACGTAGGAACCAAAGAGTTTGTTTTCTTAATAACGGTTTATGGCATTTCTTCTGTTGGGGACAAAATTATTTTTTTGAAGCAACTTGTGGACACTAAAACAATGGTCGGGGACTCCTTATGGATTTTTAGTGGAGACTTCAACCTCATCAAATCGTTGGAGGAGAAAAAGGAGAAATAAGAATGCTAGACCATGTATCAATCACCTTTAATGGTTTATATAGAGGAACTACAATTGGTGGATATACGGACAATCAATCGTCTATTTACATGGAATAATAGTCGTGGAGGTACGCATCAAATAGTCAACTGTTTATATAGATTTATTCTTTCTGAAGGCATCTTACAAAAGGATATTTTTTTGAAGCTATAATTTTTCCATGCATGGTATCTAGACATTAGTCGATCTATTTGGAGCTCGACTTGAAGGAAGCCCCCATTAATATCTCGTTCTAGTTTGAATGCTTTTAGCTTTAGGCCTGTAGTTTTGTCGGCATTTTACACAAATGGTCGTTGGAGTTGGATATCAGAGGTAAGTCTAGAATGCATAACTTCCAGCTGAAGTTAAAGACATTAAATCTCAAAATAAAACAATGAAACAAACAAGTTTTTGGTAACATTTTTTAGGATAAGATAACATTGGAAAGGAAAATGGCAAGAAGTACAATAGTGTATGATTCTTGAAGGTAGATCTCCAAAGTTGGCAGACGAAGAGCGAATGACTCTTCACAAACTAGAACAAAGGCGTCAACAAGAAGAAGCATTCTGGAATCAAAAATTGAGGGTATAGTGGCTCAAGCAATGGGAATGGAATTCAAATTTTTTCCACAACTCCATGATACAACATCATCACATCAATAGAATCTTCTCCATTATTTATGATGATGGTGAAAGGAAGATACAGCATTAGGAGATTGAGCATGAATTAATAACTTATTATAGGGATATTTTAACTGAGAATTCCTCCCAGAGACAACCATCTATTAATGCAATTCTTCAGCATATCCCACAGCTAGTAAGCAAATACTGGAACATCGCCTTGATAAGACAATTTTTTTTTCAGGAGGTAGAGATGGTGGTCATGCATATGGCCAAGAATAAAGCATGGGGCCTGATGAGCCCCAGAAATGGGTAATTATATGGGCTCATTTTTCCTCTTTTCAACTTAATCCACCATTCTCATTAGCGTATTGCATGTTTTCAAATATATTTATGCTATTAGAGTGAATTGGGTTAGTCATTTTACCAAGTAGTCTAATGTGTGCTTTATGCAGATTTTTTGGTCAATTTTGGACAAAGCCAAGGGATTTATGAGAAAATGGCAGCCAAACTTGAGAAAAACAGGGAAGAGGATTTGTAGGGGGGTGTCTCCTTCATTTTTGACCCCTTTCCTTGAATCCTCCATCAACAACTCGGAGCACAAAGGTCCACATTCCAAGGGGCAGCGGAGCAAGTAAAGAAGGGTTGTTGTTTATCTCCAGTTCTAGGAAGCCAAGTTCCTTGATTTTAGGAGGACTGTTCGAGGAATCCATTTGTATAAATAAGGGGGCTTAAAACCTCAGTAGGTTAGCCAGTCATTAGTAGAATTTTCGCACTTTTGTGCAGTACTTGTTCAGCTTATTTTCGGGTTCCTTTTTTAGAACAGTTCATGTAATGTAACTATTATTTTTGGTAATGAAGATGAAATAGTTTCTGAGCCAACACTGATCTCTTTCAGAGGGTTGAAGCTCTTGGGTTAGGGCCCAACCCAAGCTGCCTAACAACTCCTAATTTGTACTTATATTTTTTTTCTTTAGTTCATGAGTTAATTTTTGTTACATAGATTCATTTTACTTTGTTAGATTAGGTTTCTTTTGATAGTTTGCATAGTTGTTTTGTGTTTCAGTTGCTCAAGTAGGTTACTGTAGTGATAGAATAAGATTCAAAAAGGCCAATAGCAGGCCCTGATCTCCTTTCCCCCTTCCTGGGACTATGATTTGAGGTCAAGGCACTACTGTTGCCGCCAAAAACATAGTTTTGCTCTTCCATGCAACTGCTAGTGTGATGACTTGATTTGGAAAAGATTGATATATTGGTTTATATTAAGTTGCCTAGATAATTTCTTGTTCTTTTACCATAGATCTCTCTACATGATTTTCTATTCACAGGTTACCGTTCAACATTTTCTGTTTGTGTGTCAGAAATTAGGTCAAGCTAGAGAAATTTATGTTTTCATGGTATAATTAGTTCTTTCTCTGATCAGTTTTTGTAAGTATATGTGTAGATCTCTTGCAGGACACCTTAGCTTACCATACATCCATAAAACAACCAACACTAGCTCACTTCTCATAGATTTCCCAAGTCATTCACAATATTTCGCCAATCTACCCTAATTTTTGCGTTTTTCTCCATAAGCTTTCCTCTCGTCATTTGAACAAATCCAACTGTCGTGTTCATTCTTGATATTCCTTGACAAGTTATAGCACCTCAACACCTTCATCTAGCCTTTAATTACCCTTTTCCATCATTTTTCCACCTTCAAAACTCTAGAAATAGCTCGTGGCCTCCTCCTGTAGATCCCCTGTAGCCTCCTGTAGAATTTCCTATGAGTGATTTTTCGAAGTTCGATCGCTATGAAAGTCTTCAGAAGGGTACTAGGGGCCTCTTAGGTCCTCACCACACCTTCCTCCACTGCTACAACAACCAACTCTACCCTCCTTCACCACCAAACCTCTGCACAATCACAACTAGATAAATCACAAGCATAATAAGTTCACATAAAAACACTCAAAAGCAAAAAAGATGTTTTCTTCACATTTCTTTTCAGAAGTAGCTTGAATAAATGAAATTTACCTTTTCAGTAGTTAATGGCACTCATTTATTCAGTTTTCATCCCTTTTCCTACAAAAGTATGGTTAGTGGGTAAATTAGGGTTTGCGTTACATTTCAAATTTCCTTCTCTTTCTGCAAATAGAATATCCTCTGTAGCGTTAGATTTCTTTCATCACAATTAAAATCTTCTTCTGAGAACTCATAGAAGTTGGCTTGAGTTCATTAGTGATCTTACGCTAGCTGACTAAGTGACAACCTGCAGTAAGAGTTAGTACTTGTGTATACAACATCGTCGCTTCCAAGTTTGTTACGAACTACTGGGTTGATAAAAGTAAAGAAGGAAGCCCCAGGAGTTGCAACATTATTGTTGCAATACTGGTGCTCACCATATTTTTGGCGATGTTTCCAAGGAAGCGTCAGAGTATTTTGTGATTACTACTTTTCTTCTATTTTCCACTGCAACATTTTGCTAAGTAGTTTGTTTCAGCAAAAGTAGAGTAGTTGTTTCATATCAATTCTAGAATCAATTCTGCAAAAGTAGATTAGGAATTTACTGCTTTCATTTCAATACCGCAATTTCCATTTCAGCAAAGTAGATTAGGCATTTCCTGCTTTCATTTCAATTCTACAATTTCCATTTCAACAAACGTAGATTAGTCATTTCCTACTTTCATTTCAATTCTACAATTTCCATTTTAACAAAAGTAGATAGTCATTTCCTTGCTTTCATTTCATTTCAGCAAGTTCATTTCAGTTAGTTGCAATTTGTTGTTCAACCCATTTCAGTGTTGCAGGTACAAGGAGGAAAGAAAAAAACAAAAATCACCCAAAAAGAGATTTCCTTTCCTTCCTCGCAAGAACATAGATAATTCAGGAAAATTCCTACCCAACACCCCCACCACATCACTAAGTCACCCTTCTCTCTTCTTCGGTGGCAGTGATCTAGAAGAACTTATAGGTGAACCACTAGAGATATACAAAGATCCTATAGCAGAAGAAGAGCAAGAAACCATCCCTCCTGAGACCATGGCTGAAAACAGAAACGTTAGAGGGAATGGAGAAAGAGTAGAGGGTACCTTTCCTATCCGAGAGACCAATGGAGACACTAAATGAAGAACATAAGTCCCTCAGCCTTACCTCACTTCCATGGGTTGACTACCGAAGATCATGATACCTTTTTGTTTGAATTTGTTGTTATTTGTTGAACCTATGACCATGCAGAAGATGAGCAAAAGTTGAAACTGTTTCCTTCTACCCTCAAGGATGCAACATTGCACTAGTTCATGGGGTTACCTGGAAACAACATCACAACATGGGCTCAGATGCAGCAAGCCTTTAATAACAAATACTGGGAATACTATAGGTCAAAGGATACCAAGGAAGAAATCTTTCGAATGACCATGGGAAGCGATGAATCCTTGGAAGATTATGAAGAGAGGTTTAAACTCAGTTATAAAAGGGCCAGGTGCACACTTGACCCCGAATCTCTGAAGTTGGTCCCGCTCAAAGGGGTCCCAGAAGACCTTCTAGATACCCTCCATTTGCTAGCTGGGGGGGGACATCTACCAACTACCTTATGATGAAATAAATATTGTGTTTAGAAACCATTCTAGGGCAGCCAGAAAGAGAGGTAGGGGAAGTAAACCCTTAGCCAGTACATCCTCATCTAGTTCATCCCTTAGAGGTGAATTTGAAAATCCGCTGGAAGATTTCAAGAGCGAGATGAGGCAGACTCTTGCCATGTAAATGGATACCTTGCATATCAAAAGAAAACAAGAGGAAGTAGAGAGGGCTTTGGCCATATTTTGTCCTAGGTGCACCAGAAGGCATCCTATGAGAGAATATCCATTGAACTCTATAGAATTGTGTTCAGTCTGTGAAGAAGACCATTCTACGAATCAATGCCCTTCCTTGCCCAGACTTAAAGTTGCATACTATGGGGCCAAAGGGGCCACTGAACCACTCTATTTCATGAACTAAAGGAGGCCACATGACCCAGACCTTACCAGCAGGGAATGCAAGGGACATCCCAAACATATTACAACCCCAATCAAGCCACTTCCATGACTTCTTGGGGTCTCCTGCTCATCCTTCCTGGTCCACACCCCCTCCTTGGTCATATACATCTCAATACCATGCTCAACCAGCTGATCATTCATTTCACTCTTATGCTCAGCCTCAGCCTCAGTGGAATGCACCTCATCAGGGGTGGAGGCCCTAGTACAACTCTCCTCCCACTCTTTTGCCTCCACCACCTACGCAACCACAACCATTGCCTCCTATTCCAACAAGGCAACCCCAAATACATGCTCAACCGAACCCTATCCCGAATAACAGACACGCCCAGCAGGTATATAGTGGGGAAACAACATGCCCGACCTATGTTGTGGAAATTCAAGAGATTAACCTATGGTCTAGGAAGATTCTCTGAAATAAGTAGCCTCCCCCTAAGGAGGATGGGGAAGAAAAAGAGGAAAGTGAACCAAAAGCCGTTCCACCCTTTCCTGAGATATTATCCAGAATAACACAGCCTACCCCAGAAGAAACTGAACTTCTAGGAGAATTGAAACAATTATGTGTAAATATACCACTACTCCAAGCCATAAAGGATGTGCCTATATACAACAAGATGATCAAGAAGAAGTGCTTTAGGTACCCAGGCAGGCACAAGAGAGATGCTCCAACTATCAATGTCATAGGAAAACTGTCGACCTGATGTTGGGGCAGGTAATCTGTCCAAAATATCTAGACCCTGGAAGTCCTATAGTTGATGTCCACAATAATGGCACCATAATCCCCCATACCCTGATTGATCTAGGGGCTACCATTAATGTGATGACCAAGGACACTATGCTCAAGCTCAACCTTCAGGTCTCCCTAAGAAAGACCACAACCGTACTACAGTTAGCAGACCACTCCACCGTGACTCCAGAAGGGATTGTGGAAGATGTAATGGTCTCCATTGACTCTTGGGAGTACCCTGCTGATTTCCTAGTTCTCCAAACAAAGGAAAATCTCATTGGGTATCCTCTCATCCTAGGAAGACCCTAGTTGGCTAGTGCAGGTGCCTACATCAGTTATCGAGCTGGAACATGACAATCAAGAATGGGCATATGTCTAAGCAGCTAGTCCTATATCCTCTTGCCCAACATTTGTTAGAACATGATTTACCTCTTTGGTTGGAGGAGGAAGATGAGGATGAAGTCTATTCTGCACCACTGTGTGCAGTGGAAGCTACCATGGAGGGGGGGGGCATAAACCAAGGATGATCTTATTGAAAACTTTATTCAGAATCCAACCCCCATTGTGTTGCCCTTAGAAGAGCTGGTGGAAGAAACCCAAGCAAATATTTTAGTTTATCTCTATGTGGCTAATCCGACCTCTCTCCGAGTTCAGAATGTAGAATTTGGCCCAAAAAGAACCTTGAAGATCAACTCATCCCTATCCACCTCTCAGGAGAAAGAACTGTGTAGCTTATTAAGCAACCACTTGGATGCTTTTGCTTGGAGCTATAGGGAGATAAAGGGAGTGCACCCTTCAGTCTGTACTCATCACATTTACACTAAGGAAGATTACAAACCAGTCAAGCAGCCTCAAGGGAGGATGAATCCAGCCCTTAAGGACATTGTCAAAGAAGAACTGCAAAAGTTACTGGATGCAGGATTTATCTACCCTATCTTTGACAACGAATGGGTCTCTCCTTTGGTGCTAGTGCCAAAGAAAAATGGGAAGTGGAGAATCTGTGTCGATTATCGAGAACTAAACAAGGCCACCAAGAAGGACCATTTTCCTTTGCCTTTCATAGATCAAGTGTTAGATGGCCTGGTAGGGAAGAAGTTATTCTCCTTCCTAGATGGGTTTAACAGGTACAACTAGATCCAAATCAGCCTGGAAGACCAAGATAAGACCACTTTCACTTGTCTCTGGGGTACCTTTTCATATTGGGTCCTTCCTTTTGGAGTGTGCAATGCTCTCGCCACTTTCTAGAGAGAAGTACTGAGTATATTTTCTAAATTGGTTCATGATGTAGTGGAAATCTATATGGATGACTTTACCCCTTATGGTTCTAGGTTCTAGGAAGCTTTGTCTAACCCGGGAAAAGTTTTGGACAATTGCATTGAAATGAACCTATCCCTCAATCTTGAAAAATGTGAATTCCTGATGACTGAAGGGGTCGTGCTAGGTCATGCAATCTCCCAGCAAGGATTACAAGTGGACCTCAACAAAATTTCCATTATCTAATGAGTCCTACCTCCTCAAAAGGTAAGAGATGTTCAAATTTTCCTAGGTTTAGTAGGGTATTATAGAAGATTCATTAAGGATTTCAGTAAGCTAGCCTCTCCATTGTTTGGTCTTTTGGGAAAAGATTCCAAGTTCATATGGATTGACAACTGTCAAGAGGCTTTGGATACCTTGAAAAATAAACTGGTGACTACCCCAATGTTGAGAGGTCCAAATTGGGCCCTACCTTTCCACATTCATACATATGCCTCGAACAAAGCAATAGGATCAGCCTTAGGGCAAGTTGATGAGAAGTTGCCTTATGCCATATATTTTGTAAGTAAAAATTTGTCAAAGGCATAATTAAACTACACTGTAACCGAGAAGGAGCTCCTAGCTGTAGTCCATTCCCTAAATAAGTTCATACACTACATCACTGGCTATCAAACATTTGTACACACTAACCATCCTACAATTAGGTATTTAATGAACAAACCAAATGTAAATGCTCATATTATTAGATGGTTGCTTTTATTGTAGCAATTTGATTTAACCATTGTTGATAAGTCGGGTAAGGAAAATGTTGTTGCTGATTTTTTGTCTAGAATATATTTTCCTGCAGGTGAAGAAGGAATGGTGGATGATCAAATGCTAGATGAACGCCTATTTGCTATCTTAGTGCTCTCTCCATGGTTTGCTGATATAGCAAATTACTTGGTTTCCGCACAGTTCCTGCCACACCTGTCCTCAAAAGAGAAGAGCAAGGCCGTGAGGAAAAGTGCCCCTTTCACCTGGATTGGGGGAAATCTCTTCAAACTTGGCCCAGATCAGGTTTTGAGGAGATGTGTCAGGGAGTAGGAAGTTTTTGACATTCTCCTAACCTGTCATGATGGGCCTTGTGGGGGCCATTTTGCAGCAAAGAGGATTGCCTTCAAAATTCTGCAAGCAGGTTACTATTGGCCCACTCTTCATCAAGATGTAAGGAGATATATCAGCCAATGTGATTGATGTCAAAGGATGGGGAAACCTACTCCAAGGGTAGATGCCCCTGCAACCTCAAGTGACTTTCGAGCCATTTGAGAAGTGGGGCATGGACTTTGTGGGTCCTATAAACCCTCCTTCAAAGAAGAAATTTTACATCATCATGTGCACTGATTATCTGACAAAATTGGCAGAAACAAAGGCGATCAAGGCAGCAACAGAAGAGAAAGTAGCTGAGTTTTTGGGAGAGAATATATTCTACAAGTTTGGATATCCAAGAGAATTAGTCACAGATCAAGGGAGTCAGTTTACCTCCAATCTGATTGAAGACTTGTTCACACATCACAAAATTAAGCATAGAACTTCCACTCCCTATGATCTACAAGCAAATGGATAGGTGGAAGTCACTAACAGAGCATTGGAAGGGATTTTGACCAAGGTAGTGAACAACAACATAAAATATTAGGCAGATCGATTGGTTGAGGCCACCTGGGCCTATAACACCACCTGGGAGACCACCACAGGGTTCATACCCTATGAGTTGGTCTATGGGAAGAAGGCTTTGCTATCAATATAATTTGAATATAACACACTAAGGATGGCAGCTTAGCTGGACCTAGATCTCAGCCATGCACAAACGAAAAGGTTACTTCAACTAAATGGATTGGATGAACAAAGATTGCAAGCCCTTCTACACTTAGAGATAGTCCAGCTTCAAAAGAAAATATGGCATGATAGACACCTCAAAGAGAAACAATTCCAGGAAGGAGATTGGGCACTGCTATATGATTCAAGGTATAAATATTTCAAGGGCAAACTAAGGACAACATGGCTAGGGTCGTACATATTATAAAGGTGTAATGACAATGGTTTAGTTTTGATCAAGACCATCGATGAAGAAGCCATCCCCATGCTTTTCAATGGACATAGGTTGAAAATTTATAGGAAGCCCCTCTCCAAGCAAGAATTCATTGAGAATCTGAGTAAAACAGTGTTGGTAGTGGAGCAAGCCTCTGCCTCCACTCCACCCACACCCTAAAAAAAAAAAATGAGGAGAATAAAAGATCCCTTGGTAAAAACCTCCCCTTGGAGGTGCCTAGGGCAGGCATTGAGGGTGAAAAACTCTTGGAAGCACCCCAACTGTCTCATATAAAAAAAATAAAAAAATAAAACAAAAAAAACAAAAAAAGAAGAAGGAAAAAACAGGAACAAAAAATTAACTTCTTTTTGAATGCATTGCAGATTACAGGAGGGCCACAGAAGAAAAAGGGACATGACCAAGCTGAATACACCTCTGATAGATCATTTCTCCATCGCCATTGTCTTTTCCCAGTCCCTGGTCTCACTTGTTCTGGAAATCATGCATCCTAAAGGAGGCTCCTGTAGAAATCACAGAGAGCTCGAAATCAAGTCCAGAAAAGGATCAGAGGGCTAGAAACTTGTCGAGAAGACCTGCGGACCCCCCTGCCACCATTCATCCTCCTAACTCTCCATTCCATACTTGTACCACTGCATTTCCACTTGCTTCTTTCTTCCCTGCACAAAAAACACAGAAATCCTATTTCTCTTGTTTAAAAAAAAAAAATGAAGAATATGACAGAAACATCCTGAACTCATCTCTTACCTAGTGCATACCAGCTGCTTTCCCTCTACTGAAAAAACCTTTTGCAGCTATCTCTCTAGTCCTTGCTCAAGGCTCAGCCAAAAGTTTTAGAGGGAGAAGTAGTTACAGGAAATCCTGCAGGATTCTTGTAACAGCTAATCCCCTTAAAAATTTAGCTCTAGAGGTAGGGTCAGTGTAGCCACAGGTGTATAAAACGTGTAAGGATCTGGTCCTGATTAAATATCACTAGCATGAGGTAGCCAATCCACCAATTCAAAAGCCATGGGAACTAGCAGTAGCAATCCATGAATAGAACGCCAAAGTCTAACCATGCAATAGCAAGGTAGCGACTAACAAGTAAGTGACTAAACCCGTTCCTTTGTTGCATGAGTATAATTTAGAAACTGCATGGACAAGTGAGATGGTTGTGATTAAATGAGATCGGTGGCCATCTAATTGGCCACCCTCATCCAGTTCAAACAGCACCTCGTTCAGTTCAAACAGTGCTAAGTGGATGCAATCAACACGTGTGTTTAGTCAACTCAGGAAGAAAACTCAAAATAGGTAGTGGTGGCGGCGTATAACGGGAATGGTGGAAGTGATTATGGGCAGGCAGCATGAAGATTCATAATGGCACTAAAGTAGGGACCAACGGTCCAGATGGGGATAACGAACTCTTCCTGCCACCTCACATTGTCACCGTAGAATAAGCCCGTAAGCTTAAGTACACTGCAGTCGACCGCCTCCACCACCTTTGTTTGCATTTGTATCAACGAGCTCTCAGTTGTAGCAACCTACCTACCACCTCAAGAGCATCGAAACAATTGCTCTCTATCAATTTCAAAACCCTTTTGCTTATCAGGCTCTACAGGAGCGAAAACACAGTCCTACAGGAGCCCTTCTACAGGAGGGCCAATGAGCAGCATTGCATAGGAAAATTCAGGATTTTGTGGCAAATTTGAGTTTGAAAAGGTAGGCTCAGTAAAACCCACTCTGCATTTCCATATATATATATATAAAAGGTGGTGGGATTTGAAGCGAAGTATTAATTTGAAAAGAAGGGAAAAGTGAGAACATAGTCTGCCTGTGTTTTTAAAATATATACAGTTTCTCCATTTGCTCTTCGCACTGAAAAACTATCTCCTCCTCCTCCGTGTTATTCTACTGTGTAAAGAGATGATGCAACTTTAGAGAATTAAGCCTGTAAAAAAGTGAATTTGCATTAGGTAGTATGTTTATTTTTTGGAAGGAAAAAACATTGTCCTGTATACTCTCTGTTTTTTTAGATATTGTTTCCCTCAAATAGATTGTGAAGTAAATTAAGTTTGAGAACAGAGTTTGAAGGAAAGGAAAATTGCAATTTTTTTTGTTAAAAAAAGGAAGAATACGAAAAACTCTCTCTCTCTGGTTCTAAAACGAAAACCTCAGTTGTTCCTCTGTTTCTGGGTTTGAAATTTACCGCCTTCCTCCTCACCTGAGAGTTTCCAGCAGTCTCTGAACATCATGATAGAGGGTTTTATGAGGAAGGATCCTCTGAATTCAACTAAGCTGCATGAACATCCAGAAGTGGTAGCCCTCTTTACCAGGGAAAATTGGATGCCTTTCTTTGAGAAGTTTCATGGGTATGATGAGGAAGTCACAGAGGAATTTTTATTGTCTTTAAAACCTCACTCAAAAACCCATGCCACCGTTAGTTTCATGGGTCTAACCATAGAACTTACACCGGAGTTCATCAGCAGGGTTACAAGTCTCCCACTTGGACTCCCCTGGAGCAAAGAAGAAAAACCACTAGGTCAAGTTGCTAAGAAGACCTTTTTCCAGCCTGATGAACATCCTGGGAGGATAAGAATGGCATTAGGAGGACAAGTATACCTTATCCATGGGGTGAGGTCAACTATCAGATCATGAATTATATCTCCTGTGAAGGAAGATACAACATAGTTTATGGGTATCATTTCAGTTTGTTACATGAACTAAGATATGGCATGGACCTTCCTGCATCTAGAAAACTTAGTCTTCCATATTTTCTCTTCCAATCCTTAATAGAGTCTAGCACCAAACTGAAGGCAAGGGTTCCAGACCAATTGGCCCACCATGGGCTAATTAAATTGCTGGTGGAGGATGCCATCCACACTTACACAATCCCCATAGCCTGGGATATTTTCAGGAACATGACTAAAGAGGATGATATAAAAACTCTCACTGATGACCTTAGTCCATCTGGAAGTGAAGAGGAGGAAAAAAAAGCGGAAGCTGAGAAGGAAATCCATGAAGAAGAACATAACATTCAATTGGAAGAAGAAAAAGAAGAAAAAAAGAGAGGAGAGGAGAAACATGACACCACCATAGATGAGCTTAAATCAGAGAAGAAGACATCATCAAAAGCATAAAAAAGTAAAGCCACAACAGAGAAAAATAAGAGGCCAAGAACTAAAAAGAAGAAGCCCAAGAAATCTCAGAAAAAGGTTGCCACAGGAAAGGTAGACACTAAACAAGCAGAGGAGAAAACAAAATCAGAGACAACAAACACAAAACCAACAGAAAGAGGCAAAACAGCAGATGAAGAAGAAGAAACACAGCAAGAAGAAGTGTCTCCTAAGACACTAGCAAGAGAAGAAGCAATTGTTCTTACTGCACTTAGTACTCTAGCCAAGCCCAAAGGAAAAAGGAAGAGACAACCATCTATGTACTTCAAGGCTCAAAAGAGCACTAGAATCAAGATGGGAAAGCCTCAACCACCTTCAAAGGAGCCCATCATCATTGAGGATGTTCCTACTACAACAAGGGAGGAATCTCCCTCCAAAACCCCCATCACTTACAAAAGAGGAAGTCCTAAGACCTCTACTTGGAAAGAAAGGATCAAACTAATGGACTCTAAAACAGTCCTACAAGAGGTGCAGACCTCTCTACAGGAGACATTGCCAAAGATCCAAGAAACTGAAAAACTTGAAAAGAAGGCAAAAGAATAGACAAAAGATGAAGACAAGGCAAAAGAGATACCAGAGGCTAGACCTCAACCTAACTTAGGCTCCTATTAAAACCTTCTGGAAGGTGGGAAAATAATCCCACAAAAGTTTGTAGTCCCTCTTTTCTTTGAGCTGGAAAAGGAAAGAGTCAGGACCCATACATGGATGTAGATTGCAAAATCAAAAGGGGTGGAAGACATTGGGCACATGGAAAACAAATTGAGCGAGATGGGCAAAGAATTGAGCATGGTTAGGCATACAGAAAGCATCAGAAGAGCTCAATTAGAGGCAGAAAATGAAATGTTGAAGAAGCAGATGCAAGAAAGGAAACCTCAAGGAGGAAATGAGTTGTCAAGCTTAAAAAGATAGCAATAGGAAGAGGAACCCCAGGTAGACAATGATACATTGATAAAACAACAACAGGAAAGGGAATCCCAGGCAGAAAATGAGGTATTGATTTTGAGAAGGCAGCTACAGGAAAAGGAAGCCCAGTTAGCCTGCATGGCCAGCTGGGCTATGGAGGCATTACAGTGTAGGCAACCAGCCAAATCATATGCAATGTACCTCAAGGATCAGTGGCTCCAATTTTAGATCAAGACACTGGTCCAGAGCGGCACAATACCTTTTCAGGATTATGGCCAATTCATGCATCTATGTGATCACAATTCATCTGAGGACAAAGCGAAGCTAGTAGAGTTTTACTTGCACAACATGGAACTTACCGACATGAACTTATGGGGTCCAAATGCTGCATTGGGAGACTTACAGTTGATGGCCATGGCATGTTGGATGAGCCATGAAGAGAAAAGGGCAGTGGAAATCCAGAAAATGATGGCAAAAGAATTAAATGAACCCCTGATGATTAGAGCAGAACCAGCAGAGCCGATGGCTCTCATCTATTGCCACCAACACCTTGCAGCTAATCCTCAAGTTGTCCCTGACTATGTTGACAAGCAAGCCCGGGCTATTGCTCATTTCGAGACATGGAGATATTGTTTGGAGATGACTGCATTCATGCCTGCATGAGAAGGTGGAATACATTTCCACACAGCCTACAGATCAAGGAGTATCACTCCCCAAACAGGATGAGGGAAGCCATGAGGAGAGTGCCCCTGTATAAGCACTCAATGCAAAGCTTGAAGGCCAATTGGATTGGCCTTAAATTCAGTCCTCCACTGCTGCTAAGACTGCTGGAAGGAGTAAAAGAGGAGGAAGAATAGAAAAAGTGGGAAGAAGTGGATAGGAAGGCAGTTTTCCATGATAAAGAGGATGATATCACATCAGAAGCATGGGATGTCAAGGAATCTATCAGAGCCATCAAGGGTGAAGAGTTAGACTAGTTGCTCAGAGGGTGAGCAACCCATTCAATAGGGGGGTGATGATGAGCCCCAGAAATGGGTAATTATATGGGCTCATTTTTCCTCTTATTTCAACTTAATCCACCATTCTCATTAGTTTATTGCATGTTTTTGAATATATTTATGCTAATAGTGTGAATTTGGTTAGTCATTTTGCCAAGTAGTCTAATGTGTGCTTTATGCAGATTTTTTGGTCAATTTTGAACAAAGTCAAGGAATTTATGAGAAAATGGCAGCCAAAACTTGAGGAAAATAGGGAAGAGGATTTGTAGGGGGGTGTCTCCTTCATTTATGACACCTTTCCTCGAATCCTCCATCAGTAACTCGGAGCACAAAGGTCCACATTCCAAGGGGCAGTCGAGCAAGTAAAGAAGGACTGTTGTTTATCTCCAGTTCTAGGAAGCAGAGTTCCTTGATTTTAGGAGGACTGTTGGAGGACTCCATTTGTATAAATAAGGGGGCTTAGAGCCTTAGTAGGTTAGCTAGTCATTAGTAGAAATTTCGCACTTTTGTGCAGTACTTGTTCAACTTATTTTCGAGTTCCTTTTTAAGAACAATTCATGTAATGTAACTATTATTTTTGGTAATGAAGATGAAACGGTTTTTGAGCCAGCACCGATCTCTTTTAGAGGGCTGAAGCTCTTGGGTTAGGTCCCAACCCAAGCTGCCTAGCACATCCTACTTTGTACTTATATGTTTTTTCTTCAGTTCATGAGTTAATTTTTGTTACATAGATTCATTTTACTTTGTTAGATTAGGTTTCTTTTGATGGTTTGCATAGCTACTTTGTGTTTCAATTGCTCAAATAGGTTACTGTAGTGATATAATAAGATTCAAAAAGGCCAACAACAGGTTTTTATCTCCTTTCCCCCTTCCTATGACTATGATTTGAGGTCAAGGCACTACTGCTGCCACCAAAAACATAGTTTTGCTTTTCCATGCAACTGCTAGTGTGATGACTTGATTTGGGAAAGATTTATATATTGGTTCAGATTCAGTTTCCTAGATCATTTCCTATTTTTTTACCATAGATCTCTTTGCATGCTTTTTTGTTCATAGGTTATTGTTCAACATTTTATGCTTGTAGGTCAGAAATTAGGTCAAGCTAGAGCAATTTCTGTTTTCATGGTATAATTAGTTCTTTCTCTGATCAGTTTTTGTAAGTAGATGTGTAGATCTCTTGCAGGACACCTCAGCTCACCATACATCCATAAAACAGCTAGCACTAGCTCACTTCTCATAGATTTCCCAAGTCATTCGCAATATTTCGCCAATCTGCCCTAATTTCTACGTTTTTCTCCATAAGCTTTCCTCTCGTCATTTGAACAAATCTAACCGTTGTGTTCATTCTTGATCTTCCTTGAAAAGCTATAGGCACCCCAAAACCTTTATCTAGCCTTTAGTTACCCTTTTCCATCATTTTTCCACCTTCAAAACTCCAGAAATAGCTCTCGGCCTCCTCCTGTAGATCCTCCAATAGATCCCCTGCAGCCTCCTATAGAATTTCCTATGAGTGATTTTTCGAAGTCCGATCGCTATGAAAGTCTTCAGAAGGGTACTAGGGGGTTCTTAGGACCTCCCCACATATTCCTCCACTGATACAACAACCAACTCTACCATCCTTTGCCACTAAGCCTCTGCACAATCACAACTAGATAAATCACAAGTATAATAATTTCACATAAAAACACTCAAAAGCACAAAAAGGTATTTTCTTCTCATTTCTTTTCAAAAGTAGCTTGAATAAATGCAATTTACCTTTTCATTAGTCAATAGCACTCATTTCATCAGTTTTCATCCCTTTTCCTGCAAAAGTAGGGTTAGTGGGTAAATTAGGGTTTGCTAGGGTTTGCTTTACATTTCAATTTTCCTTCTCTTTCTACAAATAGAATAGCCTCTGTAGTGTTAGCTTTCTTTCATCATAGTTAAAAGCTTCTTCTGAGAACTCATAGAAGTTGGCTTGAGTTCATTAGTGATCTTGCACCAGTTGACCAAGTGACAACCTGCAGTAAGAGCTAGTACTTGTGCATACAACACCGTTGCTTCCAAGTTTGTTACGAACTACCAGGTTGATAAAAGTAAAGAAGGAAGCCCTAGGAGTTGCAGCATTATTTTTGCAATACTAGTGCTCACCAAGGCCCTAACGACTTCTATTCATATTTCTTTGAGGCATGTTGGAGTTTCTGTGTAAGGAGGTTCATGAACTAGTAGAAGAGTGTTAAGTCCCTATAATACTAGTGATTCCCACATTAATATTGTCATTGTATCCCTTACTATTATTGTTGTGCCCCTATTGTCCCCATATTGTTATTATTGTGCCCCATCGAAGCCCACTATTGTTAATTTTGTGCCCTTATATTATTATTGTTAGGTCAGCTTGGGTTATATTGTGACTCCTTAGACTCCTATATATAGAAAGGAGGTTTTGTTATTTGTATCATCCAAGAATTGTTCATTTGTGTAATTTAAAGGAGGTTTCCCCCTTGAAGAGGTTGATTTATAAGTGTTGATCTATATTTTCTATATTTTTGTGAGCTGGTTTCGTAACATTTGATATTAGAGGTTTGGATTCTAGGGTTTCGCTACTCCAAACAAGTCATTGTGGAATTTTCGCTATAAAATTTGTCCTGTGACGTTTCAGAAGCTAATACAAAACCCCATTTGAGTCGAAAACTCTTTGAATCTTGGGTCCGAATTCCAGATATTTTCTCACTATATTTTCAAAGATATGATCCAAGGAAGTTAGGGATTTTGTAGGGTTCTAAATTATATCTCAAATCAGTGACATGGGGACAATCGTCAATTTTATTTTTCTGAGCATCATATTGAAAATTCGTAAGAATTTACAAAAGGAGGATTACCTTTAGTTTTCTTTGTATTGGTTTCAGGTCCTAAGGTCGAAACAGTGACACAGGGCACTTCGTACAAGTTTTCTCTACTAAACTAGTCTATAATCAGGTCATCGTGGGAGATTTTGCATAACTCTTCCTTGGAGAATCCAATCTTGATCAAACTTATGGGGTTAGAAGCAGGATTCAGAGGGCTACCATTGGAAGAAATTTCAGACCTTGGATATCCGAAATCACAATGATGCAACAGATTCAATATCAAGCTCCGACAAAGTGAAACAAGGTGTGTAGTTCTTTTAAATTTTTGCATAAATTTGGTTTGAAAAATTAGTTTGAAGGAATTCAAAGGGCATAGTGAAGAATTATTATCATTAATTTATGCCTCAAATAAAGAAAATGGAGACACATAGTAAGCAACCTGAAATATCTAGCATGACTCATGAAGAAGAGCAAGAAATGCAACATGATATATCAAAATTACGAGACCAAATGCAACAAAATTCACTCTCACAAAAAGTAACAAAAGCTAAGATGGATGGTTTAAAGAAAGACGTAGAAGCTAAGATGTATGGCATGGAAGCTAAGATGGATGGTTTAAAGAAAGGGGTAGAAGCTAGGATGGATGGCATGGAAGCTAAGACGTATGGCGTGGAAGATAAGATGGATGGTTTAAAGAAAGCCATAGAAGCTAAGATGAAATATTTGACAAAGTTTCTACAAGAAATTATTACTAATGGTGAAAGTGTAGTAAAGGAAACTCATGATGAGAAAAAAATAAATGTTAATCATTATTTCATAGACTTTAATGTTGGATCGAATGCCCACCATGTTCCAAATATCGATATGAGGAAGTTTGATGGCAAGGATCTCATAACATGGATACTATAGATGGAGCAATATTTCGATCTCCATAATATACAAAACACACAAAAGGTATGCATTGCAACTTTATATTTGGAACCAAATGTATTTTATCGATGGCTTTGCTCTCATAAACAAATTGTCACTTGGGTAATTTTTACGGATGAAATGATAGCAAATTATCAGGATACAAAAAGAAACACTTTTTTTAGCCAATTGATAAATCTAAAATAAAAGGGTTCAATGATGGAGCACATTGAGGACTTCCAAAAATTAAATATAAGGGTAAAAGATATTCCAGAGGGTCATAGGATTGATGTGTTCATAGGGACTTTACAGGATAACATCCAACATGAGGTTCGCCTTTAGGAACCTGATTCATTGGAGAAGGCATTCAGGTTGGAAAGAAAAATGGAAAGCAAAATTATGGAAACAATGAAGCCTACCACTCACAATTATAAAGATGGAAGTGTTGCTGCCCCTAGCCTTCCACAACCTACAAGGTTGACACCACAACAATTGGAAGAAAAAAGAGCAAAATGGATTTGTTACAGTTGTGATAGCAAATACACTAAAGGTCATAAGTGTGCTCAGAAGAAATTATTTTACATAGATTGTGAAGAGGAGGAAGAAAATGAAAAAAAAAACATCAAAAGAAGAGGATATACATGAGGGAAAAGCCCTAGGGAAAGAAGAAGTGAATCCGACCATATCTTGTAATGCATTGGTTGGAATTACCACTACTGAAATTATCAAGATAGAAGGGCATATCAAGAAGAAAAAGGTAATAGTGTTGATTGATTCGGGTAGTACCCATAATTTTATTCATTGTAAGATAGCCAAAGAATTGAATTTCTTCCTATATCCAGCACCAGAGTGCCAAGTGATGGTTGCAAGTGGAGGAACCATAAATTGCTCTGGAAAGTGCCATAATATCAAGCTATCCATGGGAGAATATGTATTGAATAGCACAATTCTTTCTATTCCAATGGTTGGTGTTGATGTTGTACTAGGAGTCCAATGGCTACAATCCTTGGGTACAATAGCTTTTAATTTTCAAGAAATTTGCATGAAATTTTCTTCAGAAGGAAAGGAAGTTGAATTAAGGGGTATCGAAGTGAAACTAGAAAAGATAACCAACTCTAACAGAATGACAAAGCTTCTAAAGAAAAAACAACGAGGCATAATTGCACAATTATGTTCACTAGAGGTCCCTGCATTGAAATCACATATTTCTCTAAATCTCCAAAAAGTCTTGGACAATCTTTCCAAGGTATTTGAGACTCTCAAAGGTCTCCCACCTATTCGTGATCATGATCATGCTATTCATTTGATTCCAGGAAGTGTTCCTCCAAACAACAAGCCTTACAGATATCCCTATGCTGAAAAGAGTGAAATTGAATGTATGGTTGCAAAAATGCTAGAGGTTGGTATAATTCAACCTTGTCAAATTTCCTTCTCTGCTCCGGTAGTATTGGTTTGCAAGAAGGATGGATCATAGCGCATGTGTATATATTATATAGAGCTCAAAAAGCTCACTATTAAAGATAAATTTCCCATTCCTATCATTGATGAAATATTGGATGAATTGCATGGATCAATTTACTTCACCGAGTTGGATCTTCACTCAGGATATCATCAAATTAGAGTGAAGACTGAAGACATTCCAAAAAAAACATTTAGAACTCATGAAGGTCATTATGAATTTTTGGTCATGCCTTTTGGCCTTACTAATGCACCTTCTACATTTCAAGGTTTGATTAATTCCATTTTCAAACCCTTCCTTAGAAAAATTGTGTTAGTATTTTTTGATGATATACTAATCTATAGCAAGTCTTGGAAGGATCATGTTCAACATGTTGACAGGGAACTCAAACTATTGGAGGAGAAACAATTATATGAAAAATGTTCCAAATGTTTCTTTGGAGTACAAGAGGTGGAATACCTAGGTCATATTGTATCTCATGAAGGTGTTAAGGTAGACCCTAGCAAAATTAAAACCATTAAGGAATGGAAAATCCCCACATCCATAAAGCATATTCGAGGATTTCTCGGGTTGACAGGGTATTATCGCAAGTTTGTTAACAATTATGGGAGAATAACAACACCTCTATCAACATTATTGAATAATGATACATTTTCATGGACTCTGGAAGCAACGAAGGCCTTTGAATATCTTAAAGAGGCAATGTGCCAAGCACTCGCCTTAGCTATAGCGAACTTCACAAAAACCTTTATTGTGGAATGTGATGCCTCAAGAAATGGAATTGGTGTTGTTTTAATACAAGAAGAAAGACCCATTACTTTCGAAATCCATCCAATCAAAGGTAAGTATTTACACAAAGCTCTTTATGAGAAGGAAATGTTGGCAATACTACATGCACTTAAGAAATGGCGACCCTACCTAATGGGAAGACACTTCAAAGTAAAAATGGATCATGATAGTCTTAAATAATTTTAAGAGCAAATATTATCTTCAGAAGAGTAGCAAAAATGGGTCACAAAGATGTTGGCTCTATGAATTTGAAATCATCTACAAAAAGGAAGAAAAAATGTTGTGGCAGATGCACTCTCAAGAAAGGATGAGGATGTGGAAGCATTTCTGTGTGCCATTTCTATTATCCAACTAGATTGGATAAATGAAGCAAGGGATGAATGGAAGAATGATGAAGAAGTGTGGGCACTCATTTAAAACCTACAACAAGATACCAGTACATCTAATACATCTAGTTGGAAAAATGATTCATTATGGTACAAAGATCAGTTATACCTATGTAACAATTCCCAACTCAAACAAAAGATTCTTAGGGAATTGCACACCTCTCCCTTAGAAGGGCACTCATGATTTCCAAAAACTTACCACAGGGTTAAGAAGGAATTTTTTTGGGATGGCCTTAAATAGATATTCATAAGTTTGTGGTGGAATTTTCGGTTTGCCAACAAAATAAAGTTGAAAAAATTAAGACCCCAAGTCTATTAGAACCTTTATCCATTCCAAGACAACATTGGGAGGAGGTTTCAATGGATTTTATCACAGGTTTACCCAAGTCCGAAGGAAAGAGTGTTATCATGGTGGTAGTTGACAGACATACCAAGTATGCACACTTTTGTGCATTATCTCATCCATTTAAAGTGAGTACAGTTTCTACCGCATTTATGGAAACAATTCAAAAGCTACATGGAAACCCAAAGATTATTGTAAGCGATAGAGATCCCATTTTCACTGGAGATTTTTGGACAGAATTATTTTCTTATCTTGGTACTTAGTTAGCTCATAGCTCATCTTATTATCCTCAATCTGATGGGCAATCTGAGATAGTAAACAAATGTTTGGAAGGATATCTTCGTTTCTTTTTATTTGATAAACAAACACAATAGGTCAAATGGTTGCCTCTAGCTGAATGGTGGTGTAACACTTCCTTACATACTACAAAAAAATGACCCCATTTATGGCACTTTATGGAAATCATCCACCATCCATCACATCATATTTAAGAGAAAATTCTAAGGTTCAAGTAGTGGAAGATCACATCGAGCATCAACAACAAGTTCTCCAACTCTTAAAGGATAACCTCACTTTGGCACATAATAGAATGAAACAATAGGAAAATCAACATTACAACGAAAGAAGTTTTGATGTAGGTTACTAGGTATTCCTACGGCTACAACCATTTAAACAAATGTCCCTCAAGAAAGCTAAGAAGGATAATAAATTATCTCCAAAGTATTATGGTCCCTACAAGGTGTTGTGAAAGATAGGTACTATGGCATACAAACTGGATCTTCCTGCAGCTTCCCAAGTGCACCCAATTTTCCATGTTTCATGCTTAAAGAAGGTTATAGGTGACAAGCTCCCAGTTCAAACAATATTTCAAGAACTTGATGAGGAAGGAAAAATCATACTGGAACCTAAAGCAGTCACAAAAACAAGAACTTGACAACTACGAAATTGATCAATTTCAGAGTATCTCATCAAGTAGAATAACTTACCTACTGAAGATTCCACATGGGAGGATGAGAATTTTATACAGAAGCATCCAAAACTACTCAAGCATTTAGGACAACACTTTTTTGAAGGAGAGGGGCATGTTAGGTCCCTATAATACTAGTGATTCTCCCATTAATCTTGTCATTGTAGCCCTTGTTGTTATTGTTGTGCCCCTATTGTCCCCATATTGTTATTATTTTACCCCATAAAAGCCCAATATTGTTAATTTTGTGCCTTATATTTTTGTTGTTAGGTTGGCTTGGGTTATATTGTGAACCCTTAGACTCCTATATATAGAAAGGAGGTTTTGTCATTTGTATCATCCAAGAATTGTTCATTTGTGCAATGTAAATGAGGTTTCCCCCTCGAAGAGGCTAATTTCTAAGTCATTGATCTATCTTTTCTATCTTTTTGTGAGATGGCTTCATAACAAAGAGTCAAGATAGACCAAATCCTTGCAGCTCACACTCAATGCAACATTTTTCACACTCATCCCAAAATTAGGACATTCAGAGATTCCTAATGGCTTCCGATCGATTGTGCTAAATAGTGTGATATACAAAATTATTTCATCAATAATTGTCAATCGGTAGAAGCCAATGCTCCCACTTCTAATATCACCCAATCAAACCAGTTTTTCAGAGGGCCAATAGATAGAATATGGTATCACCGTTGTGCAAAAGATTATTCATTCTCTTAGGGTGACTAAATGCAAAGGTATGATCATTAAAATAGATTTGTCTAAAGCTTATGATCGGATAAGTTGGTCTTATTTGTTTCAGGTTCTTCGAGCTTATGGTTTTTTTCTACAATGGATATATCTGGTGTCGTCTCTTATATCTACAATTTTTTTCTCTATCTTCATCAATGGGTCACCTTCATCCACCTTTACCTCATCTAAAGGTTTGAGGCAAGGCGATTTGTTATCACCTTTTCTATTTATATTAGCAATGGAAGGGCCCGGGAGAATGTTTCAGGAATCATGTGATTTGGTGCATATATATGGTATACGTTTATATGGTAAGGATCTTCCTATCTCACATTAACAATTTTTCAATGGTGTGGTCCTCTTTGGGCAAAACTCAATGAAAGAGGTGAGAGGCATACAAAAAAGTATACAAACCTTCATGGATGCATCAAGAACACTTGTAAACAAAGATAAAACAAATATTTTTTTTTTTTTATTTCTCGAAGGTTATTCAAGTACATTTGACCTGAATTTTAGGTTTTAAAAGGGGTCATCTACCTACCAAATACTTGGTGGTACCTCTTGTTATATATTCTAATGAGGTGGCATCTTGGGAAGATCTTATAGAATAGACCTAGGAAAAGGTGAGCAATTGGATTTTCTGGGCTCTCAATTTCCCAAATCCTCTCATATTGCTCAAAACAATATTACATGCAATTCCAAATTACCAGTTAGAAATTATGCATATCCCAAAATCAGTTTGTCAACGTCTTTATTCAATGTGGAGAGACTTTTTGTGATGAGGCATCACTAAAATGTGCAAGTAGGCCCTTGCGGGATGCGATAAATTGACAATACCAAATCGATGGGAGGATGGGTCTTCAATATCCACAACTAATCAGCTTGGCTTATGGTATGAAGTTATGGTGGCTTTGGGTTCAAGGAGAAACTCAAATTTGGCTAAGGAAATTTTTTCCTCTGCACACATAGGAAGAGCAATTACATCTTGATGGAAAAATTCAAGGATCCAATCTTCAGAATTGGGCACTAGAAGAAAAGGATCTAGGGATGTCAAAGGAGGTACAATTGCATATTTCTGGGAGGATTCTTGGTAGCAGCTACCTTGCTAGGGGGAAATTCAGCGACTTCAACCTATCAAAATAATTTCTAAAGGCCTCGGCACTCATAAGTTAGTATATTTTTGGAAACCCTTAAAGGAAAAGAAGTAATGGATAAAACAACGTAAACTTTGGAACGGGAACTATAAACTCAAAACAGGAATTCTAGCAAAAAAATCCACCAAAAACATGAAAAATCAACTCGAAAATGAAAGTTTTGATGCTAAAATAACACTTAACTTTTTCTACGGTAAATTTTCAACATGTTTTAAAAATGGCAATGAAAACCAATTTTTTGTGCAAAAATTGTGCAAAAAGCACCCTGAAAAGGAAAAGTGTTCATGCTTTGATGTTGAAATAACGTCTGTTTTTTTTTCCAGGATAAGTTTTCAACATTTTTAAAAAATGGCGTAAAATATTTTATCATGACTTCAAAAAACATTAAAATTTTAAAAGAATAATGAAAACATAAATTAAAAAAAAAAAAATAAAAAAAAAAAAAAAAATAAAAATAAAATAAATAATAAATATATATATAATTAAAAAACATAAAATATAAAAAATTAGATTGCACAAAAAATCAAATATATAAAAAGACAAACAAACAAAAAAAACAAATGAACCTAGGGAAAAAAAAAAATCATAAAAATGTAAAAAAGAAAAACAAAATTAACCTAAAAAAATATGAATTAAAATGACAAAAAATTGTAAAAAAAAAAATTATAAAACTATAAAGATAAATAAACAAAAATACAAAAATTTGAAAAAAACTAAAAATATTAAAAGGAACTAAAATATTAAAAAAAAACTGAATTAGAACAAAACTAATTTTATTATAAAAAAAAAAAAAAAAAAAAGAACAAACAACAAACAACAAACAAAAAAACCACAAAAAAACAATTTTAAATATTTAAAAACAAACTCACAAAAATTTAAACACTCTTAAAATTAATTTTTAAAATTTTAGAAAACTAAAAAAAAAATAAAAAAAAATAAAAATATAAAAATAAAAAAAATAGAATATAATATTAAATCTTAGAAAAGAAAAATTACTTAAAAAAGGAAGAAGTGTGGGCTTTAAAAAAAAAATTATGAATTTTTTTGTTTGTTAATAATATTTTTTATTTCAAAGGGGGCAGGGCTAAAATCTGATTCTGAGAATCAGATTTCAGCCCTGCCCAAGAGCCTGAGGGGCGCTACCCTAAGCGGGAAGAGTAGCTCTGCCCATCCAGGGCCGCGCCTTCCTAAGCCCTCGTGATGAGTCTGAAAAATGGGTAACTTTATGGGCTCATTTTGCCTATTATTCTCGTTTAATCCACCATTCTTCATATTTTTATGCATGCTTTTGAATATATTTATGTTAATTGAATGAATGGAAATAGTCACTTGACCACAAAGTCTAACACGTGCTTATTGCATATTTTTGGACATTTTTTGGACCAAGGTCAAGCATTTATGAGCCAATTGGCAGCCAAATACGAAGGAACAAGGCTGAGGATTTATAGGAGGGGTGTCTCCTACACTAAATGACCCCTTCCTTGAGTTCTCCACCATTAGCTTGGAGTTCAATAGCCCACCAAAGATGATTTCAAGGGGCAGCCGCGCAGGTCTAGTGAAGTGGCTGATTAACTGCAGTTTTGGGCAGCCAAGCTCCTAAAGTTAAGGAGGACTGTTGTGAGTCCTCGTTTGCATAATTAGGAAGGCTTCCAACCTTGGTAGTTTAGCTATTGAACAGTCTATTTTTGCACTTTAGTGCAACTCTACATTCAGCTCATTTTCAAGCTCTTGCTGTAAACAGTTTTGTGACATGACTATTATTTTTTATTAATGAAGATGAATCTCACTTTGCACCGGCTCTGAGCTTTCTTAGGAGGCTATAGCTCTTGGGGTTAGGCCCAACCCAAGTGTGAGTACCTCCTTTGTGTACTTTTATGTGTTTTTCTTGCATTCATAGAATAATTTATGTTATTTAGGTTAAAATCTTGCATTGTTACTTAGGTTCTTTTTGATGATTAAGATAGTTTTTCACGCTCCAAGTTGATTTGAAATTTTGGTAACAAAAAATATCTGCAAAAAGGCCATCAAGCAGTCCTTGATCTCATTTCTCCCTACTTGGGACCATGAACTAAGACCAAGGCACACTTGTTGCCATAAAAACATTGCTTTTGCCTTTCAATGCAATTGCTAGTGTTAGATTTTAAGTTGGAAAAGTTGATATCAGTTGTGTTTTCATGTTTAAATCTATTCTTGCTTAGTTTCCATATCTTTCTTGCATGATTTCCTCTCTATAAATTTTTGTTCATCATGTTTCTGGTTTTTAGGTTAGATTAGGTCAAAATAGATAGATCTCTGGTTTTTTTAGTCTTTGTTCGATAATTTTTGGAAAATAGTGTGCAGAGCACCTGTAATACATTCACCATACCTTTCCTCCATCATGCAACCTATTCCAGCACCTGATTCAAGATTTCTTCCCTTCATTTGCCACACTTTCCCAACTTGCCCTAATTTCTACATTTTTCTGCAACATTGCTCTCTCCATCCTTGAACAAATCCAACCATCTTCATCACTCCTTAGCTTCATTTGCCAGGTTCTAGACCTCTTAACACCCTTATCCATCCTTTGTTTCCATGTTTCCATCGTTTTTCTACCATCAACCCTCTAAAAACCACTTTCAGCTTGTTCTGGTAAAACTTCCTGTAGAACCCCTGCAGACTTCCTGTAGAAGTTCCCACGTGCAGTTTTTGGAGATCTGATTGTTGTGGAATTCTCTAGAAGGGTGCTAGGAACCCCTTAGGCCCTCTTCCCACCTTCAAAACCTCTTGCAAGTGCCCACTGCATTTCCTTTCGCCGACAAACCTCTACACAGTCAAAATTAGTTAAAGCACATGCATAATAATTCTGCAAAATTACTCAAAAATACAAAAAGATGATTTTTCCATATTTTCCTTCAGAAGTAGCTTAGACACATGCATTTTACCTTTCCAAGAATCAATGGCATCCATTCCAGCATCTTTCATCTCTTTTCTTGCACAAGTAGGGTTAGTTGGTAGAACTAGGGTTTGTTAGGGTTTGTGTTTCCTTTCAGCTTTCATCTTCTTTCTGCAAGAAGACTAGCCTCTCTTGAGTTAGCTTTCGTCCATCACAGTTAAAATCTTCTTCTAAGAGCTCATAGAAGTTGGCCTAAGCTCCTAGCGAACTTATGCCAGCTGATCAAGTGACAGCTTGCAGTAAGAGCTAGTACTTGTGCATATAGCACCGTTACTTCCAAGTTTGTTACGAACTACCGGGTTGATAAAAGTAAAGTAGGGAGTCCCAAGAGTTGCAAAATTATTACTGCAATACTGGAGCTCACCATCTTTTGGCGTCGTTGTCCGGGAAGCATTAGAGTATTTGTGATTACTTCTTTTCTTCTATTTTCCACTACAACATTCTGCTAATTAGTTTATTTCAGCAAGGGTAGAGTTGTTGTTTCATTTCAATTCTGCAATTTCAATTCTGTAAGCGTAGCTTAGCATTTCAATTCTACAATTTCATTTCAGCAACGTAGATTAGTCATTTCCCGCTTTCATTTCAATTACGTAATTTTCATTTCAGCAAGGTTTATTTTAGTTAGTTGCAATTTGTTGTTCAATCAATTTCAGTTTTGCAGGTACAAGCAGAGAAAAACACAAAAATAAACCAAAAATATTTCATTTCATGTCTCGTAGGAACAGAGACAATTCAGGAAAATTCCTACCCAACACCCCCACCACATCACTAAGTCACCCTTCTCTCTTCTTCGGTGGCAGTGATCCAGAAGAACCTATAGGTGAACCTCCAGAGATGTATGAAGATCCTATAACAGAAGAAGAGCAAGAAAACATTCCTCCTGAGACCATGATTGAACATAGAAACGGTATAGGAAATGAGGAGAGAATAGAAGGTGCCTTTCCCATCCGAGAGGCCAATGGGGACACAAAAATGAAAAACATAAGTCCCTCGGCCTTACCTCACTTCCATGGACTGACTACTAAAGACCCTGATACCTTCTTGTTTGAGTTTTTTGTCATTTTTCGAACTTATGACTATGCAGAAGACGAGCAAAAGTTGAAACTCTTTCCCTCTACTCTCAAGGATGCAGCACTCCACTGGTTCATGGGGTTACCTGGAAACATTATCACAACTTGGGCTCAAATGCAGTAAGTCTTTAACAACAAATACCGAGATTACTGTAGGTCAAAGGAAACAAAGGGAGAAATCTTTCGGATGACCATGGGAAGTGATGAATCTTTGGAAGACTATGAAGAAAGGTTCCAACTCAGTTATAAAAGGGCCAGGTGCACACTTGACCATGAATCTCTGAAACTGTTTATGCTCCAAGGAGTCCCTGATGACATTCTAGATACCCTCGATTTGCTAGCTGGGGGAGACATATACCAGCTACCTTATGATGACATAAATACTGTGTTTAGAAACCATTCTAGGGCAGCCCAAAAAAGAGGTAGGGGGAGTCAAATTTTAGCCAGTGCCACCTTATCCAAACATGAGTTTGCAAATTAGATGGAAGACCTCAAAAGTGAGGTGAGATAGACTATTTCCATGCAAATGGATACCTTCTGAATCCAACAGAAGCAAGAGGAAGCTAAGAGGGCTTTGGCCATCTTTTGTCCCAGATGCACAAGGAAGCATCCTAGGAACAAGTGTCCATTGCACTCCATAGAGGTATGTTTCTTTTGTGAAGCAGACCACCCTACAAACCAGTGCGCAACCTTACCCGAAGTTAAAGCTATGTACCAAGGGGCTGAAGGAGCCACTAAACCACTCTACTTCATGAACCAAAGGAGGCCGCATGGACTAGACCTTACCAACAGGGGATGCAAGGGACATCTCAGACTTATTACAACCCCAGCCAATCCACTCACATACCTTCTTGGGGTCTCCCTGCTCATCCTTCCTAGTCTGCACCCCCTCCTTGGTCATATCTATCTCAATACCATACTCAACCTACTGCTCATTTGTTTCATTCTCATGTTCAGCCACAACCTCAATGAAATGCACCTTAACAGGGGTGGAGGCCCCAATACAACACTCCTCCTGCTATTTTGCCTCCACCACCTACTCAACCATAACCATTACTTCCTGCTCCTCCAAGACAACCCCAAATGCCTACTCAACCAAACCCGAACTCCAATAACAAACAGGCCCAGTAGGTGTATACTGGAGAGACAACATGCCCTACCTAAGCTGTGGAGATTCAGGAGATCAACCTACGATCTGGGAAGGTCCTCCCAGACAACCAACCTCCTCCTAAGGAGGATGAAGAAGAGAAATAGGAAAGTGAACAAAAATATATTCCACCCTTTCCTAAGAGACTAATTGGAACCACGCAACCAAACCCAGAAGAGACTGAACTTCTGGGAGAACTTAAAAAATTATGTGTAAAAATACCACTTCTCCAGGCCATAAAAGATGTACCAATCTACAAAAAATTGATCAAAGGGAAGTGTTTTAGGCACCCAGGCAGGCTTAAGAGAGATGCCCCAACTATTAATGTCATAGGACAACTGTACGACTTGATGTTGGGACAAGTAATCTGTCCAAAATATCTAGACCCTAGGAGTCCTGTAGTCGATGTCCACATCAATGGCACCATAATCCCCCACACATTGATTCATCTAGGGCATGCCATTAATGTAATGAACAGGGACACTATGCTCAAACTCAACCTTCAGAATTCCCTAAGAAAGACCTCGACAGTACTGCAATTAGTAGACCGCTCCACCGTGACCCCCAAGGGGATTGTGGAAGATGTCATGGTCTCCATTGATTCTTGGGAGTACCTTGCGGACTTCTTGGTCCTTCAGCCAAAGGAAAAACTCATTGGGTACCCCCTCATTTTGGGAAGGCCTTGGTTAGCTACTACAAATGCTTACATCAGTTGTCGAGCTGGGAGCATGACCATTAAGAATGGGCCTATGTCCAAACAGATAGTCCTATATCCTCCTGCCCAACCTTTGCTAGAACATGACTTACCTCTCTAGTTGGAGGAGGAAGATGAGGATGAAGTCTACTCTACACCATCGTGCACAGTGGAAGCCACCAGGAGAGGTCCTCAAATTGAGGATGACCTTATTGAGAATTTGATTCAAAATCCACCTCCCAGTGTGCTGCCATTAGAAGAGTTAGTAGAAGACACCCAAGCTAGTGCTTCAGTGGATATCTGCGTGGCTGATCCGACCTCGCTCCGAGTTAAGAATGTCGAATTTGGCCTTGAATGAACCTTGAATATCAACTCATCCCTATCTTCCTCTCAAGAGAAGGAGTTGTGTAGCTTATTAAACAGTCGTTTGGATGATTTTGCTTGGAGCTATAAGGAGATGAAAGGAGTCCACCCCTCAGTCTGTACCCATCACATTTACATTAAAGAGGATTGTAAACCAGTCAGGCAACCTCAAAGGAGGATGAATCCAGCCCTTAAGGACATTGTCAAAGAAGAACTGCAAAAGTTGCTGGATGCAGGATTCATCCACCCCATTTCTGACAGCGAGTGTGTTATAGACATATTTGGGCATTGCAACCCTAATCATATATGTCCATAAACCAAGGGCTTTTGAGTCCCTAAAAGTGTTGTTTCACACCCTAAAGGAACAAGATCAGCTGATTACATCATCTCCCAGAAGTTCTCCATGGACAACTGCTCAGAACTAGTCAAAACTGGACGATACAGACTGCTCAATGCTAAGGGTGCGATGTATCTCACTTGCCACATGCAAAAAGTATGATGCATACTAAAAATCCCTTCTGTAGGGTGTGATGGGCGAGAGTAGACAAATGGCAGAGATAGTTTGCAAGGTCGATGATCATGGAATCTTCCAGAAACTTCTCCTATGACACTTGCCTCTCTGAATTCGCCTAGGGATGAGTAAGAGATCATGAATCTCTAAGTGGAACCAAGAACTATTAGAGAGAGGACACTAATCAAAATCCCAGAAGCTGACTCACCCCCTATAAACATCTATATATGGATCCCTCATCCCAGAGATCCAGAGGCTGGAATCTTGTATATTGTAAGGAAGTGTTATTAGTTTCTTTGTGGAACATCATAGTGTTGGGTGATCTAATCTTTTCATCAGGTGAAGAAGGGAATTCATGCTAGGAGGATGACGCTGGGTCAGATCAATGGGTTGTAATCCTCTCTTCTACTCTTTCTATCAATAAAGCTATTTGAGTTTTCCTCCACATTCTTGTATGTTTGAGTTGATATATGCATTTGTGTGGTCAATATATATCTGGTCCTATATTGTTTATGTTTGTAGATCTCTATGCTTTGATGGTATCATGCTGCTTTGACTTTATAGGTGTTCTTTGAAGCGGGGTAAGCAAGGAAGGAGTGGCAAAGATCTGTCAAAGGGGAGAGAAAACAAGTAAGAAGCCAAGCGAAAGACTGAGGTTGGTACTCTCTACTTCTCTCTCATCTAATTGTCATAAAGGAAAACACAAGCAACTTTAGTTTGTTTCTTTCTAAGATAGCTACCTGTCTTAGTGGGACTAGCAGCTCTGAATGGACATTAGATTTCCCAATAATAGAGTGGGTTTCTCCTTTGGTGCTTGTGCCCAAGAAAAAAAGGAAATGGAGAATCTGTGTAGATTATCGAGAATTTAACAAAGCTACCAAGAAGAACCATTTCCCTTTGCCTTTCATATATTAATTATTAGATGGCCTGGCAGGGAAGAAGTTCTTTTCCTTCCTTGATTGGTTTAGCGAGTATAATCAGATCCAAATCAGCCTAGAAGACCAAGATAAGACCACTTTCACTTGTCCATGGGGTACCTTTGCCTACCGAGTCCTTCCATTCAGGTTATGCAATGCTCTTGCCACTTTCCAGAGAGCAGTACTGAGCATATTTTCTGAGCTAGCTCATGATTTGGTGGAAATATATATGGATGACTTTACTCCTTATGAGTCCAACTTCCAAGATGTATTGACTAACCGGGGAAACGTTTTAGCCAAGTGTATTGAAATGAACCTATCCCTCAGTCCTAAAAAATGTGAATTCCTAATGACTGAAGGGATCGTGCTAGGTGATACAATTTCTCAGCAAGGATTATAGGTGGATCCCAACAAGATTGCTATCATCCAAAGGGTCCCACCTCCTCAAAAGGTAAGAGATGTTCGGAGTTTTCTAGGCTTAGCAGGATATTATAGAATATTCATTAAAGATTTCAGTAAGCTAGCCTCTCCATTGTTTGGTCTTTTGGGGAAAGATGTTAAGTTTATATGGACTGACAGCTGTCAAGAGGCTCTGGATGCGTTGAAAGGTAAGCTGGTAACTGCCCAATCTTGAGAGGTCCAAACTGGGCCCTACCTTTCCATATTCACATAGATGCCTCGAACAAAGCCATAGGAGCAGCCTTAGGACAAGTTGAAGAGAAGCTACCATATGCCATATATTTTGTCAGTGAAAACCTATCCAAGGCAGAGTTAAACTATACTGTAACCGAGAAAGAGCTCCTAGCTGTAGTCCATTCCCTAAACAAGTTCAGGCACTACATCACTGGTTATCAAACATTCATACACACTAATCATGCTGCAATTAGGTTTTTGATGAATAAATCTGATGTAAACACTCATATCATTAGATGGTTACTTTTCTTGCAGAAATTTGATTTGACCATTGTTGATAAGCCAGGTAAGGAAAATGTTGTTGCTGATTGTTTGTCTAGACTAGATTTGCCTGCAGGTGAAGAAGGGATGGTTATGATCAAATGCTAAATGACCACCTATTTGCTATTTTGGTACTCTCTCCATGGTTTGCTGATATAGAAAATTACTTAGTTTCAACACAGTTTCTACCACACCTATCCTCAAAAGAGAAGAGCAAGATCGCAAGGAAAAGCACCCCATTCACTTGGATTGGGGGTAACCTATTTAAACTTGGCCCAGATCAGATTTTGAGGCATTATGTCAAGGAGGAGGAAATTTTTGACATCCTCCTAACCTGTCATGATGGGCCCTGTGGAGGCCACTTTGCAGCAAAAAGAACCGCCTTCAAAATTCTACAGGCAGGGTATTATTGGCCCACTCTCCATCAAGATGTCAGGAGATACATCAGCCAATGTGACTAATATTAAAGGATGGGAAAACCGACTCCAAGGGATGACATGCCCCCACAACCTCAAGTGACTTTCGAGCCATTTGAGAAGTGGGGCATGGACTTTGTGGGTCTTATCAACCCTCCTTCAAAATAGAAGTCTTACATCATTATGTGCATGGACTACCTGACGAAGTGGGTAGAAACAAAGGCAATCAAGGTAGCAATAGAAGAAAAAGTAGCTAAGTTTTTGAGGGAAAATATCTTCTACAAGTTTAGCTACCCAAAAGAACTGGTCACAGATTAAGGAAGTCAGTTTACCTCTAAGCTAATTGAAGACCTGCTCACTCATCAAAAAATTAAGCACATAACTTCTACCCCTTATCATCTGCAAGCAAATGGACAAGTGGAAGTCATTAATAGAGATTTGGAAGAGATTTTAACTAAAGTGGTGAGCAACAGCAGGAAAGATTGGGCAGACAGATTGGTTGAGGCCACCTGGGCCTATAACACTACTTGGAAAACTACAATAGGATTCACACCCTATGAGCTAGTCTACGGGAAGAAGGCTTTGTTCTCCATAGAATTTGAATATAACACATTGAGTTTGCAACTCAACTGGACCTAGATCTCAGCCATGCACAATAGGAAATATTACTGCAGCTGAATGGATTAGATGAACAGAGAATGCAGGCCCTTCTCCACTCATAGGTAGTCCAACTTCAAAGAAATATATGGCATGACCAGCACCTCAAAGAAAAGCAATTTCAGCCAAGAGATTGGGCACTGTTATATGATTCAAGATACAAGGATTTCAAGGGAAAGTTGAGGACAAGATGGTTGGGACCATATACAGTGGAGAAATTTAATGACAATGGTTCAGTCCTTATCAGGACCATTAATGAAGAAGCCATCCCCATACTCGTCAATTAGCATCAATTGAAAATCTACAAGAATCCCCTTTCTAAGAAGGAGTTCATTGAAACTCTGGGTAAATCAGTGCTGGTAGTGAAGTAGGTCCCTGTGTCCACTCCACCCACACCTTGAACACAAAAAAAAAAAAGAGGAAAAAAGAAAAAAGGAATAAAAGATCCTTGGGTGAAAACCTCTTGGAGGCATCCAGGGCAGACAGTGAGGGTGAAAACCTCCTAGAGGCGCCCTAGCTATCTCAGATCAAAGAAGAGAAAAAAAGAGAGAAAAAGAAGAAAAAAATGAACCTAACTTCTATTGAATAAATTGTAGGTTGCAGGAAGGTCAGTACAATTTTTAGGAGGATCGCACAAGACAAAGAAAAAGGTCATAACCAAGCTGCAGGCATCCCTCATAATCCATTCCTACATGATCATTACCCTTTCCCAAGATTTGGTCTCATTCGGTCTGAAATTTCACCTTCTACAAGAAATTTTGTATCTTCTATAGGAAGATCCTGTAGAATTACAGAACAGCCAAAATCGATCTCAGAAGAGAACCCGAGGGTTGGGAATCTGTCTATGAGGCCTATACACCTCCCTGCTTCCACCCATCACCATATGTCGCCCTTTTTCCATCTCTTTACACCTCCATTGCACTCGTTTTTATGTCCCTGCACAGTCACACACAGAAATCCTGTTTCTTTCATGCTGCAAACAAAAAAAAAATTAAGGACAAAGCAAAGAAACAGTTTTTCACTCACCATACCTGATACCCTCTATGTAAACTCCTTATCAGCCGAGACCCTCATCAGCAGTCGTAGCCCTGCTCATTCTAGCTTGCATTCCATGAGGCGAAGCAGCTACAGGAAATCCTACAGGATTCCTGTAGCAGCTGATCCCTCTGAAAGACATACTCCAGAGACAGGGACATCAAAGTATGGCATATGAAACAAGCATGGAGCTCTACTTGAACATGTGAACATCAACAATAGCCCAAGGCCAAGCATGTAGTGTGCAAGCAGCAACAACATTGGAGAAATGGGTTCCAAAATCTGAAATATGCATAACACGGCCGCGACTACACATGTAAGTGCCTAAACCTATTCTTAAATTGCATAAATCATATTTCAAGGCTGCATGACTATGGGAATGGTTTGGATTGAGTGGAATTGGTGGCTAGTCAACTGGCCACCCTCGCCCAGTTACACATCCTCATGGAATCCAAATGAGCCCCATTAAATTTAAAACTTCCAATTAGATGCGCAACCAGCACGTGTGGAATGTCCATTCAGGAAGAAATCCACGGGACTGGTAGTGGTGGCAGTGGATAATGAGAGAGAGGGAGGTGATGGCGATCAGACAACATGCAGAAACATTATGGCTATGACGTATAATCAACGGTCCGGTCCGGCCACCTCATCCCCTCACCACGAATCACGCCCACAGTTAAAAGACAGCTCAGTTGAAACTTCACCACCCTTTGTTCATTCTACACTCACGACGTTCGCAACTAGGGTACGCATCTACCACTTCTAGAGCAGCTAACCAGTTGTCCTCCACCAGTTTTCTGTGTGCTTTTGAAAATCTCCCACCTATCGGGCTCTACCAGAAGCACAGTTTCATTCTACAGGAGCCGAGAGAATTTTACAGGAAGGGTTATACGGGAAAGGCAGAGAACAACTCTGCAGAAAGAAAACTCGGGATTTTTTGTCAGAATTTAAGCTCAAAACGAGGTAGGATCGGGAAAAATTCTTTGTGCATGATTTGTTTGAGTAGGGCGGTAAATTGAACATGACAGTAGATTGAAAAAGAGAGCGGAAGTTTTCCTATGCATTGAAAAAGTGAAAGTCTGCCTGCATATTTCCCTGAGTCTATACAGTTTCTTTTTCTCTCTACATCTGAAATCTCCCCATCCTTTTTCAAATTCTCCCATAAGAAAGATACATGCAGCAGTAAAGGCCAGCCTGTGTGTGTGTGTGAAAAAACGAATGTGCATATCCATCTACGTGCTGAGAAAAGAACCTGTGTCCTTATCCTCTGTTCTGTAGAAAAAATTCTTTCTTTTCAAAACCAGGAAGTCAAATTCAGGGTGGCAGTAGTTTAAAACAATAGAATTATTGCCATTTGATTTTGCAAAGAAGCACCCGGGAAATTCCTTCTTGGGTTAAAAAAAAATTGAATTTAGCTATCCTCTGTTTCAGTGATTGACTATTTTTTTCCCACCTGAGCATTTTCTTTTCTAGTAAAAACACAGAAAGAGCACTCAACACCATGCTAAGAGGATTCATAAGGAAGGAACCCTCAGACTCTGGCAAATTGCACGAGCATCCTTAGGTGGTGGACCTTTTCACCAGGGAAAACTGGATATCCTTCTTTGATAGAATTCAGGGTTATGATGAGGAGATAATTGAAGAGTTTTTAATGTCCCTAAGACCATAGTCGAAGACACATGCTACAGTTAGTTTTAGGGGTTTGAACCTAGAACTTACACTTGATCTCATCAGTATAATTAATGGTCTACCATTGGGGCTCCCTTGGAGAAAAGAGGAGAGATCATTGGGACAAGTTGCTAAGAAAACATTTTTTCTGCCTGAGGAGCATCCTGTAGAAGATAAAAACAGGGTTAGAAGGACCAGCTTGCCTCCTCTCTGGAGTAAAGTCAGTTATCAAATAATGAAGCGTATCACATGTGAAGGGAGGTTCAGCATGATTTATGGATATCATTTCAGGTTGTTACATGAATTAAGGTACAGGATGGACTTACCTCCAGCACAAAAAACTGAGCATCACATATTTCCTCCTTTAGTCCTTAACTGAATGTGGTACAAAGCTAAATGAAGGGATCCCAGATCAGTTGGCCCACCATGGGCCCATCAAATTGTTGGTGGAAGATTTTTTACACACCTATAGTATCCCCATAGCTTGGGAAATCTTCATAAATATGTCCAAGGATGATGACATTAGAACTTTGGCTGAGAACATCACCCCATCTAGTAGTGATGAGGGGGAGCAAACTGAAGAAATTGAGAAGAAAAATTATGAGGGAGCACAAGACATTCAAGAAAAAGAAGAATTTGACAAGATTGCTGAGCCTAAAATAGAGAAAGAGACAACAGCAAGAACAAAGAAGGGAAAAATGACACAGATTGGAAAGGAAAAGGTCGAGAAAGCCCAAAAGAAGGTTGCCACAGCCAAAGCAAGACCCAGCAAGAGAAGGAAATGACACACCCTGAGATATCAATAACACAGGCATAAATAGTGGGCATAGAGATTTCTACAAGAAGTGAAGGAAAAGAACAGCAGCAAGAGGAATCCCTTGAGATGTTAGCAAGGGAAGCAGTAGTTGTGCTTATTGCATTAAGCACACCTACAAAACAAAAAGGAAAAAGAAAGAGGAAAACCTCCATGTACTTTAAAGCCAAAAGAAGCACAAGGATCAAAGTGGGCAAACCCTAGCCACCGTCAAAGGAACCAATTGTCATTGTGGACACAACCACTAAAAAGAAGGAAGAGTCTCCTTCCAAGATATCCATCACCTATGAAAGAGGAAGCCCAAAAAGCTCCACCTAGAAAGAGAGAATTAGCATGATGGACTCAAAGGCAGCTCTATAGGAAGCTAAAACATCTCTATAGAAAACTCTAGCCAAGTTAAAAGAGACCGAGAAATTGGAGGAGAAGGCAGCCAAACAATCACAAAGAGAAGACAAGACCGACGAGATACTGGAACCGAGCCTTCAGCCTAGTTTGGGCTCATATTACAACTTGTTAGAAAGTGGGAAGATCATCCCACAAAAGTTTAATGTACCACTTTTCTTTGCATTGGAACAGGAATGGGTTAGGACTCACATTTGGATGAGAATTGCCAAATCCAAGGGAGTTGCAGACATAGGCCACCTGGAAGAATAGCTAAAAGGATCAAGAATAGAGTTGGCCATGGTGAGGCACATAGAAAGCAGTGAAAGAGCCCAGCTACAGGAGGAGAATGAGCTACTGAAAAAGCATTTGCAGCTACAGGAAGGTCATAAGGAAGATAGGTTGTCCATTTTGGGAGGGTAGCAGTAGCAAGAAGGACCTCCAGTAGACAAGGAAACAACCAAGAAATAGCAAAGAGAGGAAAAGCTACAAGTTGATGTTGAGATGCTGACAAAACTATTGCAAGAAAAGTAGTCTCAGGCAGCAGAAGAAATACAGGTTTCAAAACAACAGTTGCAAGAAAAAGAAGCCCAAATGGCCTACATGGCCAGCTGGGTAGTAAAAGCCTTACAATGTAGGCAACCTGCTAAGTCCTATGCATTATATCTTAAAGACCAATGGTTGCAATTTCAATTAACACATTGTCCCAAAGGGGCACCATTCCATTCTAGAATTACAATCAGTTTATGTATTTATTTGACAATAGCTCAGCTGAAGATAAAGCCAAGTTAGCAGAATTCTATTAACACAAATTGGCACTTCCAAAAATGAATCTATGGGACCCCAATGTTGCATTGGGAGATGTACAACTCATGGCTATGGCTTCTTAGTTAAGCCATGAGGAAAAGAGGGCAGTAGAAATTCGGAAGGTTATGGACAGGGAGCTAAGTGAGCCACTCATGATCAGGGCAGAACCAAAAGATCCCTTAGCTTTAGTATATCCTCATCAACACCTTGCCAACAACCCTCAAGTTCTCCTAGATTACGTTGAAAGGAAAGCTCAGGCCATTTCTCACTTTGAAGACATGGAAAGACTGTTTGGTGATAATTGCATTCATGCTTGCACAAGGAGATGGAACACATTGCCCCATAGTCTGAAAATAAGAGAGTACCACTCCCCAACCAGAATGAGGGAGGCTTTGGTAAGAGTGCCACTTTATAAACAGACAATGCAAAGCTTGAAGGCCATTTGGATTGGCCTAAAGTTCAGTCCTCCATTACTTTTAGGACTACTGGAAGGGGTCAAGGAAGAAGAAGAACACAGGTAATGGGAGGAAGTAGAGAGAAAGGCAAGGTTTCATGACAGAGAAGAGGACATCACCTCGGAAGCCTGGGATGTCATGGAGGCAGTCAAAGCAATCAAAGATGATGAACTAGATTAGTTTCTCAGAGGATGAGCAACACATTCAGCAGGGGGTGATGATGAGCCCCAAAAATAGGTAACTTTATGGGCTCATTTTGCCTATTATTCTTGTTTAATCCACCATTCTTCATAGTTTTATGCATGCTTTTGAATATATTTATGTTAATTGAATGAATGGGAATAGTCACTTGACCACAAAGTCTAACAAGTGCTTATTGCAGTTTTTTGGACATTTTTTGGACTAAAGTCAAGCATTTATGAGCAAATTGGCAGCCAAATACGAAGGATCAAGGCCGAGAATTTATAGGAGGGGTGTCTCCTGCACTAAATGACCCCTTCCTCGAATTCTCCACCATCAGCTCGGAGTTCAACATCCCACCAAAGATGAAGTGGCTTCAAGCCTTGGTATTTTAGCTATTGAATAGTCTATTTTCGCACTTTAGTGCAGCTCTGCATTCAGCTCATTTTTGAGCTCTTGCTGTAAATAGTTATGTGACATGACTATTATTTTTTATTAATGAAGATGAATATCGCTTTGCACTAGCTCTGAGATTTCTTAGGAGGTTGTAGCTCTTGATGTTGGGCCCAACCCAAGTGCCAGTAATTCTTTTGTATACTTTTATGTGTTTTTCTTGCATTCATAGAATAATTTATGTTATTTAGGTTAAAATATTGCTTTGTTACTTAGGTTGTTTTTGATGATTAAGATAGTTTTTCATGCTTCAGGTTGATTTGACAGTTTGGTAATAAAAAGGATCTACAAAAAGGCCATCAAGCAGTCCTTGATCTCATTTCTCCCTCCTTGGGACCATGAACTGAGACCAAGGCACACTTGCTGCAACAAAATCACTGTTTTTGCTTCCAATGCAATTGCTAGTGTTAGATTTTAAGTTGGAAAAGTTGACATCAGTTGCGTTTTCATGTTTAGCTCTATTCTTGCTCAGTTTCCTTACCTATCTTGCATGATTTCCTGTCTATCAATTTTTGTTCATCATGTTTCTGGTTTTTAGGTCAAATTAGTTGAAAATAGATAGATCTCTGGTTTTTTAAGTCTTTGTTCAATCAGTTTTGGAAAATAGTGTGCAGAGCACTTGTAATATATTCACCATACCTTTCCTCCATCATACGACTTGTTCCAGCCCCTGATTCAAGATTTCTTCCCTTCATTTGCTACACTTTCCCAACTTGCCCTAAATTCTACATTTTTGTGCAACATTTCTTTCTCCATCCTTGAACAAATCCAACCATCTTCATCACTCCTTAGCTTCATTTACCAGGTCCTAGACCTCTTAACACCTTTATCCATCCTTCGTTTCCACTTTCCCATCGTTTTTCCACCATCAACCCTCTAAAAACCACTTTCGGCTTGTTTCTTGTAGAACTCCCTGTAGAACCCCTGCAGACTTCCTGTAGAAGTTCACGCGAGTAGTTTTTCGAGATCTGATTGTTATGAAATTCTCTAGAAGGGTGGTAGGGACCCCTTAGGCCCTCTTCTCACCTTCCCAACCTCTTGCAAGCGCCCACTCTATTTCCTTTCGCCAACAAACCTCTGCACAATAAAAAATAGGTAAAGCACATGCATAATAATTCTACAAAATTACTCAAAAATACAAAAAGATAATTTTTCCATATTTTCCTTCAGAAGTAGCTTAGACACATGCATTTTACCTTTGTAAGAATCAATGGCATCCATTCCAACATCTTTCATCTCTTTTCTTGCACAAGTAGGGTTAGTCGGTAGAACTAGGGTTTGTTAGAGTTTGCGTTTCCTTTTAGCTTTCATCTTCTTTCTGCAAGTAGACTAGCCTCTTTTGAGTTAGCTTTCATCCATCACAGTTAAAAGCTTCTTCTAAGAGCTCATAGAAGTTGGCCTAAGCTCCTAGCGAACTTGTGCCAGCTGATCAAGTGACAACCTGCAGTAAGAGCTAGTACTTGTGCATATAACACCATCGCTTCCAAGTTTGTTATGAACTCCCGGGTTGATAAAAGTAAAGTAGGAAGTCCCAGGAGTTGCAGCATTATTGTTGTAATACTGGAGCTCACCACCCTGGGCAGGGATGAAATCTGATTCTCAGAATCAGATTTCAGTCCCGCCCCCTTACAAAAAAAAAAACTTATTAAGGGTGGGGTAAAAATTGGATTCTCAAAATCGGATTTCAGTGCCGCCGCATTCAAAAAAAATAAAAAATTGAAAGGGGGCGGGGCTAATATTTGATTTTGAGAATCAGATTTCAGCCACTCCGAAGGGCCTGGGGGGTGCGGCCCTAACACATAGCTCCTCCCACCCAGGGCCCTTGGACGGGGCTGAAATCTAATTCTCATAATTGGATTTTAGCCCCACCCCCTTAAAAAAAAATTGTTAATAATTATTTTTTTTAAGTGGGGGGCCCTGAAATCCGATTCTCAAAATCAGATTTCATGCCCGACCAGTCATAAAAATAAATTGTTAGCAATTTAATTTTTTTTGTAAGTGGGTGGGGCTAAAATCCGATTCTCAGAATTGGATTTCAACCCCACCCTCTAATTTTTTATTTTATTTTTATGTTATTTTTCATAAAAAAAAATTTAAAGATTTAACATTAATGTTCCAAATTTTTTAACTAATTATGTTTTTTTCTAATTTGATTTTTTGTTTGTATTGATTTATATTATTTTTATGTTTTTAAAATTTTTAATTTAATTTTAATATTTTTAACTTGGTAGTTGTTTTATTTCTATTTTTAAATTATTTAAAAATGTTTAATTCCTTTTGTGTTTTGTAACTTTTTTTTTTTTAGTTTTTTAAAATTGCTCTATTTTTTATTATTATTTTTATAGTAAAAAAAAAAAATTATCATTTACAAGATAAAAATAAATAATAAATTTACATTTTTTTAGTTTTTTGCTTTTTTTTTTTTTATTTTTTATATTTCGTTTTAAGTAATCAACAATTAAAAAAAGGAGGAAATAGAACAACTAGAAAATTTATAAGTAATCAACATTTTAAAACAATGAATATATATATATATATATATATATTATATATATATTATGATATAGATATAGATATAGATATAGATATAGTATAGATTAATATTAGATATAGATATAGATATATATATTTATATTTATATATAAAGTGTCAAAAATCAGCATGAAAATCATGTAAAAATTCTCTACAAATTGAGCTCTGATACCATGTAGAAAACCTGTTGTAGGTTAACCTGATAATGCAATATAGATCAAAGCAACATACTATAACTTACTTCTACTATGAATTTGCGGAAGCTTAAAGATCGAGCTGAACAATATAACCAGAAGAAGAAGAATCAATGCACAATACACATGAAAATACTTCGGGAAAAGCCTCAGCTAAAAACCCCACTATCTGTATTATCATACAAGGTGGAAATACATAAGAATTATACAAAGCCTTAGCTCTCACAGCTAGCTAGCTCTAAGTATACTTCTCATAGATGCTCACAAGTAATCCCGGCTTCTCTCAAGCCTTCCTCTCTACCCTCCAAGCTCCTATTTCCTTGCGTTGTTCCTCTGGGATGATTCTCCCTCAACCAAGTGGATGATCACTCTCACACACTATCAAAACTACGCAATCCTCAAGGAATGATGCCTTGACTGCATGCAAGAGTTTTCTTTATAAGAAAACACATGCAACTAGTAGTACATTGTCCTTGTCTTTAATCTCAACTGAGTCTTTCTCAAAATAGACATGCTTGAGTTTGTAATGAGGGAATCTTCAGTTAACTAGAGTACACTAGTTGAGTGCATGCGTGCATCAACTAACTATTAACTCTCTATTAGTTCCTCAAACAGTTTGGAACTAATTTAATTAGACTTAACTCAGAAAATTGAGTTAACTAATTACAACTCAAATATAACTCAATATTATCTCCTTAATTTAAGGGATAACTCTTGCATGAATTCAGAAAGACTTCTAACTTGAATTTCTCCAACTAATTAATTCAAAATGAATTAATTAATTATTTCCAAGTAGCTAGTAAGACTAAATTCGATTTTAATTCATAATTTAATTCAAGGACAAATTAAATTGGAATATTCTTGTTGCCACATTTCAACACTCCCTCTCAACAAGAAAGGGATTACCTGTCACTCTAATCCTGTCTCTATGGAACTTGAATTTACACTTTGACAATGCCTTTGTCAAAATGTCAACATCTTGCTCATCTGTCGAAATATACTACAGCAACATGATCCTCCTTGCTACATCAACAGCTTGCTTTACTTTGAAAGCCAACGAGAATTCACAACTAACTTATTCTCTGGTCTCGGAACCACGTCCCAAACACTGTTATGAACTATGGAGTGATACTCCTCCACAATAGCATCAACCCAAATCAGCTGCTGCATTGTTTCCTCAAAGGAAGATGGCTAAGTCTCAACACATTCCCCAACAAGGGCCATGTATCCAGTGTACCTCTCAGGTGACCTCCTCTATCTGCACTGAGAAGATGGTGATCCCACATTCTCTCACGCATCCTTCAACAATCTGTTAGCTTCTCTTGTGTGCTTTCGTCCATCTCTGGAAGACTCTGCTTGAGTGGATGTCTCCACTCCTAGAACCTCTTCATGCGGCTGTTGCACATCAGTCTGAGGCTCCTCCTCCTTAGGAACCAACAATTCCTCCACAACCTATAGTTGGAGCTCCCTCTCAAGGGAAACTCACATGGCCTTCTGCTCATCAAACTTGAGATCTCTGTGATCCATTGTCCTCTGACTAGTAGGCAAGTACACCCGATAGTTGTGAGGTGTATCAGTGTACCCCACAAGTATCCCCAACTCTGTTGTCGGCTCAAGCTTCTTTCGTGCATCTTTTGTCACATGGCAATATACCGATGAGCCTAAGATCCTGAAGTGACCCACATCTGGTCTCTTACCAAAGAAAGCTTCCTCTAATATGTTCATGCCAAGTATGCGATGCGAGCTTCTATTCTACAAATAGACCGTTGTGTTGCATGCCTCAGCCCACAAATGAAGTGGTAGGCCTTGGTCATGTAGCATTGCCCGTACTACCCCTACAATAGTTATGTTCTTCCTCTCGGCCACCCCATTCTGATGTGGGTTATGAGGTACTGACAACTCTCGTTTAATTCCTTCCACTGCACAGAAGTCCTTAAACTCTTGAGAGACATATTCTCCACCGTTGTCACTTCTCAAGGCCTTGATCTTCTTCCCTAACTCTTTCTCGACGAAAGCTTTGAAATCACAAAAAATTGTGAAGGTTTGGTCCTTCTTCTACATGAAATAAATCCATCATTTATGAGAATAATCATAAATGAAAATCACATAATACATTTTCTTCGCTGTGGATGTTGTCGAGAATGGTCCACACACATCAATATGAACTCACTCTAAGAGATCCTCTGCTTGACTGTCTCGATCATGAAAGGAAGACTTGGTGTACTTTCCCAAGGTACAACCTTTGCATGTGTCAACTTTCTCAAGTTTACCTTTGGGAAGTCCTGTAGATATCTGTTACATTATCTTCAAAGCCCCATGATGCAAATGGCCCAACCTCCTGTGCCACAACTCACCAATGTCTTGGCTTTGCACCAATTCTGCTTTCGTACTCAATGTTGCATAATCATCTACCTCTATATTATAGAAATTCTTCACCTGAATCCCTATCCTCTTGGTCTTACCCGAGGCTATGTGTCTTAGGAATGCCTTCCCTTTACTAAAGACAATAGTGTAGCCTTTGTCCTCTAACATCGCAACTGATACCAAGTTCTTCTTCAGTCCAGGCACATACATCACATCTGTCAAGGTGAGAGGAGGTCCAAGCTCCCTCTGAAAAGCAACTGTGCCCACTCCTGAAGCACTATACTTTCCATCATCACCCATCTCTATGTGCATCTTGAGGTCTTTCTCCTCCAAGGCACTAAATAAACTTTTATCACCGGTCATGTGGAATGAGGCTCCAATGTCAAGATACCAAACACAACCCATCATTGATGACACCATGCATGAGATGAGGGTAAAGTCCATTTCAAACTGAGAGGCTAATGCCTCACCTTCCGATCCTTTCGAGCATCCCTTCTTGGACTTCTTTGATGGGCAATTAGTCACATAATGTCCCATATCGTGACAATTAAAGCATCTCACTTTAGACATGTCACCCTTCTTCCCTCCATGAGAAGAATTTGATTTGAAATGGGAAGCCTTCCCCTTCCCTTTCCTTTCCTTACTTGCTAAGGCCAGATTTTCTTCATCATCATTCTTGGATGAAGAACCATCTTATGTGCTCCTCCTGATCTCCTCCTGCATAAGATCTGACCACAGTCATTCCCAATCCAGTAGTTTCTCCCTTCCGTTCACAGAGTTTTGGTAGCTATTCCAACTCTTTGGAAGGCCAAGGAGAGCGAGGTTTACCATATCATCATCAGCAATAGTTATTCCCACACTGCCAAGCTCATCTCTGTAGGTGGTGAGCTTGTTTAGATATGTGGAAATAGTATCTCCCTTCTCCATCTTGATTCTTCGAAGCTTATCCTTGAGCACCAATTTCCATTGGTCGCTATTGTTTTGGTAGAGGTCCTTCAATGTCTTCCACATTGAAAATGGAGTATCCTTCGCATGGAAACTCAAGGCAATATGGTCTCAAACTCCCTTAAGGATGATCTATCTCACCTTCGCCACACACTTCTTCCACTCAACCAACTCTTGTACATTAGTTGAAGTTGGCTTTGGGATTTCTTGATCAATGAAATCCTTCAAACCATTGTCTTCTAATACAACCTCCATTCTATCTTTCCATGCTATGTAATTCAATTTACCTTCCAAGGCATACTCGAGTCTAAAGCCATAGAACGCCAACCTTGAAGTACGATATGAATTTGATTTGTACCTGCAACCTCGAACTTCAAACTTCGAATTCTCTTCTCAGTATACTATTAACAACTCGATACCATATAGAAATTCTCTACAAATCCAGCTCTGATAAATCTAGCTCTGATACCATGTAGAAAATCTGGAGTAGGTTAACTTGACAATGCAATACAGATCAAAGAAAAATACTATAACCTACTTCTACTATCAATTTGCGGAAGCTTAAAGATCAAGCTGAACAATATAAATAGAAGAATAAGAATCAATGCACAATACAAATGAAAATACTTCGGGGAAAGCCTCAGCTAAAAACCCCACTATTTGTGTTATCATACAAGGTGGAAATACATAGGAATTATACAAACCCTTAGCTCTCACAGCTAGCCAGCTCTCAGTACAATCCTCACAGATGCTCACAAGCAATCATGGCTTCTCTCAAGCCTTCCTCTTTACCCTCCAAGCTCCTATTTCCTTGCGTTGTTCCTCTGCGATGATTCTCCCTCAACCAAGTGGATGATCACTCTCACACACTGTCAGAACTGTGCAATCCTCAAGGAATGATGCCTTGACTGCATGCATGACTTTTCTTTATAAGAAAACACATGCATGTGTACTAGATTTTCTTTATAAGAAAACACATGCATGTGAGACTTGCAGAAACCTCAAAGACAAAACACATGCAACTGATAGTATATTGTCCTTGTCTTTAATCTCAATTAGGTATTTGTCAGAATAGACATGCATGAGTTTCTAATGAGAGAATCTTCTGTTAACTGGAGTACACTAGTTGAATGCATGCATGCATCAACTAACTGTTAACTCTCTATTAGTTCCTCAAACAGTTTGGAACTAATTTAAATGGACTTAACTTAGTAAACTGAGTTAACTAATTACAACTCAAATATAACTCAATCTTATCTCCTTAACTTAAGGGATAACTCTTGCATGACTTCATAAATACTTCTAACTTGAATTTCTCCAACTAATTAATTCAAGAAGAATTAATTAATTATTTCCAAGTAGTTGGTAAGACTAAATTTGATTTTAATTCATAATTTAATTCAAGGACAAATTAAATTAGAATATTCTTGTTGCCACATTTCAAAAAATCACTAAAATGTAAAAACAAATATTTATATTTGATACGTAAGAAAATTTAAGTGTCAAAAATATGCTCCAAAGAAAAAAAATATATGTATTCTACATCACCACTTTTCAAAATCAGTTGATTTTTTTGCTACCTCAACGAAACGGGTAATCGTATCTGTTTTTATTTCAAAGTTTACATTGTTATAAAATGGAAGGAAAAAAGTGATTGGCCACACATGAATGACATCCACCACCAGTGATCCAGGTAGATATTGGTGGCCACCCACCTATCCAACCTAGATCTCTAGTCAGTTTCTTTTGTTTCCTTGTTTAATTAAGCATTTACTACTTTTAGCAATTTTTTGGGTCCTTAACTTCTAGAGCAGTTTTGACCCCCTAAACTGCGTTTTTTAGGTTCGTTGCAAGATCGTAGTCGTAGGTAGGGGCATGTGAGAAAATGTGTAGTACTTGGAGAGACCTTTCCAACAAGGTATCATACACACCAAACAGAGATAATATGACCATGTTATGAACCTGGGAACTTAGCTGCCCAACTAACCCCAATAGGGCTCACAAAATCTTTGTGTTACATCTCTTGGGGTTAGGGTTTTGGTTGTTTAGGGTTTTCTCATGTTTTTCAATAATAAATAGGCCCTTTATCCTCATTGTAACATAGTTCAAAGGCATGTAGCCACCACATATGTTCTCATAGATAAGCTACCGTCACGTGACCTAGTCTTATTTCCATTATGTTTGTAAGCATATTTCATTATTTGATATTAATGAAATGAAGTGTTATTTCTATTTTATCTTTGTATTTATGGTTATATCTGTAATTTGTTGCATTCCTGTTTAAATTCAGATTAGTGGTATCAAAGTGGTCTTCTCTTTCTATGTTTTTGTTTGCATGTCCCCAATGAGGTCAAGATATAAGGAATTAGGGCTTGAACTGGTCGAACCTTTGCAAGACCAACCTCACAAATCCTAACGACCTCCCATGGGGGCAAGAGATCCTTTCAAAATCTTGCTCGAAGAATCCCTCGAGTGATAGAGGAATGTTATAATGGACAACTTTGCCCAGATCCTTCAACGGCTACCCAAGGGTGGCGCATCTACTTCCAATAGCTACTCTAGAAGTGCCACACCATTTAAGGTACAAGTTAACTTTGACATTCCCATATTTGAGGGTCATATATATGTGGATGCCATAGATAAATGGTTAATTATGCTAGAAGGATATTTTTATGTTCATGATTTTTCGAGCCAGGAAAATATTATTTTTTCTCTTCTCAAAGTCGCCCCCCATGTCAAGGATTGGTGGGAAACCTACTATGAGCAGAAGGATGAAAGTACGCCCTCACTATTTTTGGCCGCACCCACTTCGGATTCATTTTAGGATGTCATCAAGGAGCAGTACTACCCTATTGGGAGCTATGAGGATAAAGACATAAAGTGACCACATCGCGACAGGGAAGGGACCAAGACGTGTCAGATTTTACCAATGTTTTTCATACCCTTCGCACAAAGTTGGGTATCAAGGATTCTGAGAAACATTTTGTACTCAAGTACCACGGCTACCTACATAGGTACATATAGGATGAGATGGAGTTCTTGGAAATCTCCTCGCTTAGCACAGTGTACCGATATTTTGTCAAGATCGAGCAAAATATTAAACTAAAAAAGCAAGACTTTGGATCTGCGAATCTGAAGAAAGGGAAAGGCGCCCCCAAAACACAAAGCAAAGGGAAAAAATAAGATAGGGAGACCCATGATAATTCATTGAAGCCACAAGTAAATATCAACACCACGAAGATAAAGAAGGACATGAGAAAGTGGTGTGAGTTCAATAAGACCTCCACTCACAACACAAGTGAGTGTTGGGCCAAGCAACCACTGGTGGCTGAGCTGAAGGTTTCTGATTCTGATGCATGTTCTGACTCTGAGTCATAACCTGACAAGGGGAATGACAAAGGGAAGCAGATCATTAACATGGAGCCCAATGCCACTGTGTCCACCACCAAGATCCAAAAGATTGATCTTGAAGATCCATAAGAGGGGGAGTGTCTATTCCACTCACAGATGTGGGTGAAGGGTTCTCCTCTACAATTCATTTTCAATAAAAAGAGCCAAAAGAACCTCATTTCAGTGGAGGTCATAAAGCAGATGGGCCTATTGAATACAACACATTCACAGTTGTATACCATCGGGTGGCTTCACCAAGGATGAGGTACTGTGTGATGATTCTCCTCTTGAAGTTTGTGATGTATTATTAGGACAACCATACTTATGGAAGTGACATGTTGTATATGAGTCTAGACCTTTCTTTACAATTATTTCTTTGGGTACTAAGTTATACAAGATACCATAGGTATGTTGTATATGAGTCTAGACCTTTCTTTGCAATTATTTCTTTGGGTACTAAGTTATACAAGATACTGTAGGTAGACCCACCTACTGCCATCTCTTTGATCTCTACTAAGAATGCAGTAAGGTCAACTCCCATATTGGCAAATTTGTTTTCTTTCTGATTCACTCTCAAAGTAAAGGGAAGGTCATAGCCATAGCCATGGTCCCGGGGAAGGGTTCCTCTAAGCAGCAAAAGCAGGTGGATATGGTAGTAGAAGAATACAAGGACATATTCTCCTCACCCACAGGGGTATCCTTGCATTGTTAGGTCAAACATTCAATCGATCTAACTCCCAGAGCACCTCTACCCAATGGGCCGATATATCACCGCTCCATTTTAGAAAATGAAGAGATCAAGCAGCAAATCTAGGAGTTGTTGCAGAAAGGGCACATCTGACCAAGTTCCTCGCCGTGGGAGCTCGATTGTACTAGTATAAAAGAAGGATGGGACCTGGAGGCTTTTCATTGATTATCGAGCACTAAACAAAATCATTGTTAAGAAAATGTATCCAATCCCATGGATTGATGACCTGCTGGACCAACTCAAGGGGGCTAAATATTTCAGCAAGATCGATCTGAAGTGTGGTTATCACTAGGTTCCAATAGAGCCCATAGATGTATGGAAGACCACCTTTAAATCCAAGGAAGGCCTTCTTGAATGGTTGGTTATGCCCTTCAGGTTGAAAAATTCCCTTGCTACTTTTATGAGGCTAATGGATGACATATTGTAACCCTTCACCAACTCGTTCGTGGTGGTTTATCTGGATGACATCATCATCTTCAACAAGAGTTGGGAAGAAAACTTGCAACGCATTCGGCAGGTCCTTCAAACCCTTCGGCATCACAAACTATGTGCCAACTTGGAGAAATGCACCTTTGGCATGAGCCAGGTCCAATACTTTGGTTACATCATAGATGAGTGTGGTGTGCATGTGGACCCGGCCAAGATCCAAGTCATTTGGGTCTGGCCAGCCCCGACCACTCTAATGGAGCTTCGTAGATTTTTGGGCTTTGCAAATTTCTATCGGAGGTTCGTATTGGGATTCTCCCATATCACTTCGCCTTTGACTCAGATTACTAAGGGTGGGGCGAAAGAAAATTGAACCTGGTCCTAGTCCCAATAGAAGGTGTTCATTGAGTTGAAGCACTGCCTCTTCTTTGCACTGATACTCACACTGCCAGACTTGCAGCAGCCATTTGAAATTGAGACAGACACCTCAGACTATGCTATTGGTGTTTTCCTCATCAAGCACGGGCATGCAGTGGCCTATCATAGTGAGACATTTTCAGATACAATTCTAAAGTAACCCACCTATTATAAAAATATGTATTCCATCATTCATGCTTGTTGACAATGGAAGCACTACATTCTGCGGAAGGAGACGGTCATCCACACCGATCACCAACCTTTTCAATTTATACAGACACAGGGGAATTTTTAGAATGCTTGCCATCAGAAGTGGTCTACATATCTACAACAATTCCACTTGAACATTAAATAAAAAAGGGTAGCACCAATCATGTTGCAAACTACCTCATTCGCCCCCCAGTTGTAACACTGACTACTGTTCTCAACTCTTTTGATCACGAGACCTCTGGATGGACGCAACTATACCAAAATAATCTAGAGTTTGCCTTGACATACCAAATGCTAGTAGTTAGAAAGAAAATTCATGATTTCCACCTCTATGACGCATTAATGTGCTACTTGGGCCACCTTTGTGTTCCTTCAAGTGAGCGTGCCAAGATTATTTGGGAGGCACACTACAGTAGGGTAACAAGACACATTTTTGTGGAGAAAATTGTGGTTGTACTACAAAAGCACTTTTATTGGCCCAAACACTGATTAGATGTTGGGAAATATATCAGATCCTACACTTCCTACGACATCGCCAAGCTTACCATCAAGAAGTAAGGCGTGTACACTCCTCTGCCTACTCCCAACCATTCGTGGGAATCCATCTCCATGGACTATATGTGTAACATCCCTTCTACTAAGCATGGTAATGACTATGTATTTTTGGTCATGGATAGATTTTCTAAGATGGCTATATTGGTGGCCTGCAAGAAGCGTATCACAGCAGAGGATACTGCTAAACTCTTCTTTGAATGAGTATGGTTACATTTTGGGATCGTGCAGAACATTATATTAGATCAGGATAGAATGTTCTTGACCATATTCTAGTCAAGCCTTTGGACACTATTTGACAACAAGTTCACTGAATCAACTACCTTCCATCCCCAGACTGATGGCCAAATGGAGCTCGTCAATAAGATGATAGTGCATATACTCCGCATGTACAACTCCAAGCATCCTCAAACCTGGGATGAGAGTCTTCCATATGTGCAACACAGTTATAATAGAGCTCTCCATAGCTTGACTGGTCGCAGTCCCTTTCAAGTGGGCCTAGGATTTCAACCAATGTCTCTAATTGATTTTTCCATGCCTTATACAACTACACAGATAGAATCCACACATGTACTATTTGAGGATGATAAAGAGATGGGATTTATTGAATGCATCCAACACATCCGCTAGCAGGTTCATGACATCTTGGAGAAGTCAAATGCAAAGTACAAGTAGCAACATGATCAGCATCAAGTGCCACACAAGTTTCAGGTGGGTGACAAAGTTTGGTTGCATTTGCAGAAAGAACGCCTTACTGAAGCCCATCAGAAGATCAGATCACTCTGACATGGCCCTTACACCATTACCAAGGCTATGGGAGATAATTATTTTGATCTCATCATTCCCCCATTCCTTGACTTGCACCTAGTGTTCAATGTGGACCACCTTCGACCATACTTCCCACCATTTCTAGACACATCAGACATTGCAGAATAGCTCACACCAACAGAGTTAAACCCAGATTGCATGGAAAAATCCACAACTCATCGGATTATGGACACACAAGTCAAGAACACTCGCCAGCAAAAGATCCAACTATATCAGGTTGTTAAAGTTGGCCAACTCCTGCACCAAGGCAAGTGGCTCACTAGGGACCAGGTTCAACAAAATGTTCCTCACCTCATGGAGGCTTTGCACACAATGGGGACCATTTCTTCCTAAGGGGGGAGGAATGATCTAGGTGGATATTGATGGCCACCCACCTATCCCACCTAGATTTCCATTTAGTTTCTTTTGTTTCCTTGTTTATTTCAACATTTACTATTTTTAGCAATTTTGACCCCCTAAACAACGTTTTTTTGAGATTTTTTGTAGGCCCATTGTCATAGGCAAGTACCTACGGTAAAACCTATAGTACCTAGAGAAACTTTCTAACAAGGTATCATACGCGCCAAACAAAAGTTGGCTGCCCAACTAAACCCAACAAGGCCCAAATATTCTTGGCGATACATCTCCTAGGGTTAGGGTTTTGGTTGTTTAGGATTTTCTCATGTTTTTCAATAATAAATATGCCCTTGAGCCTCATTATAACACAATTCGGAGGCATGTAGCAGCTACATCTCTTCTCAAAGATAATCTACCATTGCCCGAGCTAGTCTTATTTCCATTATGTTTGTAAGCATATTTCAGTAGATACTGGATAATGGGAAAATTAGAGTCTCTCAGCAACAAGATATTTTACGTTGGGGAACCAATCATCTGGCACCTTCTCACTAAAATAAGCATACTTTTTACTTGTAGGGTCTCAACCAATTGATAATGCAATTATCTGGAAGCGATTGTGGGATGGTTCATGGTGGCCAAAGCGCATAACTTTTCTCTATTTGATTGCTTAGGGTTGCACCCTTACCTAGGATCATCTTTGAAAAAAATGCTATGCGGGGTCATCTTCATGTCCACTATGCTTCCAAATGGAAGAAACAACATAACACATTTTTATTACTTGTCCCTTTGCAAGATATAGTTGGGAAATTTTCCCACAAATCTTCCAATGTAGTTTACCATACTCTGGAGATGTTAAAACTTTATTAATTAAGTGTTTTGAAAGATGGTTTAAAAACCTTTTTGTTTTATTGTAATAGCCCTGGGTCAAAATTTTATGTAATAAAAGTTAATAAAGGAAAAATGAAACCAAGGTCATGGGACACTTATTCCAAGCTAAATGTTGGGTAAAATATCCTAGTGGGCATAACTTGTCGCATTTATGGCTAAGGGGAAATTGGAAAAGGTAATGACAAAGGCTTTGAAAAGGAAAAAAGGCAATATTGGAATTTTATTTATGAAAATAAAGGAAATTGGGAGAAAAGGAAGATGAAGGTCACAGGTTTCATGAGGAGGAAATTGAAGGGAAAATAGAGGAAAATGAAGAAATTAGAGGCCTCAATGAATAAAAGGATTCTAAGGATCAATTCAGAGCTTTTTGTCAGTTTTGTTTTGGAATTAGTCTTAGAGAGGAGAATAGAACCAAGAGGAGAAGGAAAGAAAGTAAGCAAATGAAGGACAAGGAAAGCAAAGGAAAGTAAGGATCAAACAAAGAAATGTTGGATCAGACAGCTTTAGCAAGAATACTTGCAAGTAACAAATTGCATATATGATTTCCTAGTTGTTTTTGGCATGCATGGCATATGCATGTGTGTATTTTTGTTTCTTTGTTGTCAGTGGCATGGATTTTTCTGGGGTTTGACAATGGTTTTAGCCTTACCTTTCCATTTCCGAATAGTCATGGTGTGATGGGATTCATTTTTGGTTGATCTTTGTATTTCAAGAAGGTTTTGGATCCGGGTGAGGTGGTCTCAAGAAAAAACCAAGGATTGGGAGTGGAGATGGTTTTCTCTGGGAAGCTCTCAATATGTGGGTGGAGACAAGAAAATTCCTGAAGGGATGGTGAAGGAATTCTGAGGCATCCAAGCTTGATTTGGTTTTGTGATCTTGGGGCTAGTTTAGATGAGATCATGGTATGGTGAGGGTGGAGGTGGCTTAACCTCTGGATTCCCTTTGTTTTTCATGGATTGGTTTTTCCCATGAGATACCACATTCATGCTTGGAATATGGAATGGGGTTGATTGGCTGAAAGAAAGATTTGGTTTAGCCTAATCTATCTCTCGGGAGGCACATGGAAGTCCCTAACTTGGTTTTATTTTGCATGTGAATGATAAGAGCTAAGTTTCTCTTGTATTTTATGACTAAATATACTTGTTATTATGTGGATTTAATGGTTGTTCTATCATATTTAATTATCTGGTTATATGTTGGTTATAAGTATGGTTTTATGACAGATCTAATTTATGGCTCTTATCATGCTTGGTTGATAAATGACTGATTAATGAATGCATGACCTAATTCGTGTTATGATAGCTATTGTGAAAAGGAATTAATCCTTATTGTTAAACCTCAAACAAGTTTCAGATATCTAAGTTCATATACACATTCATGACCTATAGGTTGCATGTTCATCATGTGTTTGACGAAATGTCAGTCCTGATTGTGAAAGGACAGGTCAAGTCCCAGCTCAAGTTTTGGTTTATAAGATTTTTTTCTATTTCATTTATCATTTATGGAAGTTTCACTAAGTTCTGGCCAGAGGCCTTAGTCCTAGCCTTGAAGAAGTGGCTCAAAATTTGAGGTCACTAGCATAGAACTCACTAAAAAAGTCCACAATCACTAGTAGGCAGGCCTATGGGAGTGACTGGAGGCTTACAATCACTTGCATGCCTTGGAAAGTGAGTAGTTGAGGTTCTACATCAGTGAAAAAGAGAGTTATCTCAGGGGTTAGACACGTGGAGGGGTTGGCCTGCTCCTAGAGGTCCTGTAGCACCTGAGGGAAGTCAGTAAGGTCTCAAGTTGTCGACTCCATTTCCTTAAGGTGTTAGAGGAGGTTGAGTCTTATCATAGTGACCCTCAACTCATGTTTATCTCAGGTAAATCCATGAAAGTGGGTAAATGTGGGAGGAGGCGATTACAGGGTGGTATCACAGCAGGTTTTGTTCTCTTTGGGTGATATTTGATACCACAAGGTGGTATCAGAGAATGGTTCAAATACTTGGACTCGATGAGATAGATGCATGTTGTTATGGATGCATTGTCATGCATGAGGTCATTGCATCTATTTTATGTCATCATGATGCTATTAGTATGTTATGATGTTAATGTGTTGGATGAGATAGAGCAGGAGATGTAGATCATCAAAGTGAAGTTGTAGCACTGGACCTCGAGATAAGAGAAGATCGTCATATAGGTTTGTGTCTTTTGTTAATGATTGGTATATGCGTTGTGGTTATATGTATTCATGTCATCTATAGTTGTTATGGTTACATACATGATAGATGTTAGTTAATCATTGCGGTCATATGCACGTGTGTTAGATAGTCATGAATGGTAGTAACTTGTTGTTGTATGCATTGTGATTATATGTATTATGATTATGGTCATTACATCTAATATCTTGATGTTATATGTACCATGCTAATCTGGATTGGCTTGTGTAGACGGACATAGTTATGATATTTAGATATGAGTCAATATACTTGTAATATTGTGTCATAGTAATCTAGACTGACTTGTGTAGATGTGATAGCCTCCCCTGGGATACATTTAGGTATGAGTTTGATTATGTTGTCTGTTTGGTTTATTTAACATGGTATGCTTATAAGTTATTTGAAGGTTTGATTAATTTCATGGTATGAGTATGTGTCTATAAGATTGATTGAAGGAATGATCTTACTTTAAGACACTTGTACTAACACATTATGGTCTGAGACAACTCATATGTGCTTGAGTGCAAGAAGGTGATAGTTGTAGCATTATGTCTAATGACTGTGAGTTGATTATGACATGGTTGTTAGTCTTCGTAAAGGTTGGTTTCAAATTTATGGACACGGTGTAACACGTGGCTGACATGTGTGAACAGTTGTAGGGAAACATGCTTGGCATTAGCGTGACAAGGTACTAGTTGATTTGTTTACATATCTAATAGTTGGGTGATGTGACAATACATAGTAAGACTCAATTGCACCAAGGAACAAGTTAGAAGGAAGGAATTGGGTAAGAATTCCTTTGTCAATGTTTGGAAACCGCAATTCCAAACAAATGAGTACCTTACATACAGAAAGTCTTCTTAACCTTGATTTTGTCTGACATTAGGTGGATAAGTTTTATATTCTTGAGCATGTATTTGAAAGGTACAACAGTTTTTGTCTAGTTATAGCTGGATCCGTCAAGGGAATTGGAGTCCCTGGTGAAATGATATATGTACATGTTCAATTACAAGGCAATGTGGTTGGCACAACAAGGTAACATAACTACTATGTTGTTATGTTTATTTATGCACTGATAGTTATATGTTTATGGTAGTATGATGTAGGGGATTACATAGTAAAAGAGACTACCATGGAATTTTGAAGAAGGCTCGGGTTGAGATTTCCCTTGGAAGAATTAGGAAGCCATGGGGATTGAGTCATGGTGTTTTCCACTAGTTTGTGTTTTCAGTATTTTGTGATTTTTTTTCTTCTTGATTTGCAGTTTTGTTTATGTCCAGTGCATGGTCATGCCACTTTGTTATGGTGTAGTATTGTTATTCTTTTTCATGGTTTTCTTCTTGTTTTTTTCTTGTGCTTTCCTTTTATGTTTTGAAGGTCTTGGGAATTGGTTTGGTAAAGAGGAAAGTTAATGGAGCTCGGGGAGAGATGAATGGAACCTAGCAAGTAATGTAAGATTTAGATGAAGCTCAATACATGTATGAGGGTAGTTGAAGGTAATAATATGAAAGTCAGATGGATTGGTTGGCTCCATGGGGATGAATGGATGATGGCAGGATAGTCATGATAAACGTAACATGAAAGGTAGAGTAGATGGATTTTAGGTGTCAGATGCCTTGGCTATGTTGGGAACTTTTGTTCTCAATGTTGTGCATGTTGTACATGGATAAAGGGAGTTCTCTTAACCTTGACCTAATGATATCTGGTAATCATGTTGTGATTAGAATTATACTGATGCCTATATATGTATACATGTATGCATGTATGTCATTGTCTGATAGGGTCATCAAGGATCGTGGTTGTTTTATTTTAATGTTTATGTGTATGTATGTATGTATGTATGTATGTATGTCATTGTCTAATGGGGATTTCAGGGATGATTATTGTGGAAGAATGATTGCTTATGCAAGTGAATAAGATGAAGAAGTTCTTGGAATCAAGTGGACATAGTAGCCTAGACAAATCTATGAGGTTAGTATCATATGGATGTGAATTGATATTATGTGTTTATACTATGCCTATGTTTATGTTATAATAGGTAATGTTGATGGATACATCAACAGAATGAAAGCAGAGTGATAAGTGACATGTTAAGACAACCATGGATAGTGAAACAACAATACAAGCAAGGTTTCTTGGTAGAGAAAGTGTGGTCTTCGAATGTGCAGTACTATTGTTGTGTATATGTTGTATATGTGGTGTCTTGTACGTTTGGTATTGTGTATGTGTTGTCTATGTGATGATGTGTACATATGGCATTGTGTACATGTTGGATATGCGATGCTATGTACATATGGTGTTGAATGCATGTTGGATATGCGGTACTGTGTACATATCGTGTTGAGTGCATGTTGGATATGTTGTGTACATATGGTGCTATGTACATGTTATATATGTGGTGCTATGTACATATGGTATTGTGTGCATGTTGTACATGTGGCTCTATGTACATATGGTGTTGTGCACATGATTGTACATGTGGTGTTGTGTACACATCGTGCATGTAGTGTTGTGTACATGTGGTGTTGTGTAGGTGGTGTTGTGTACATGTTGTGTAGGTGGTGTTGTGTACATGTGGTGTTGTGTACACATTGTGCAGGTGGTGTCGTGTACATGTTGTACATGTGGTGTTGTTGTATATATGGTATTGTGTACATATCATACATGATTGTGTTGTATACATGTGGTACTATGTTATGTGTAGTCCTTGTATCGTGACATGTGTATTCGTGGTATTGTACAGTATGTATGTATATTCATTATGTTGTACACTGGGGGTAGGTGTATATGTTGTGTTGTACACCTAGTGTAGGTGTATGTGTCATGTTGTACACCAAGTGTAGGTGTATGTGTTGTGTTGTACACCAGGTGTAGGTGTATGTTTCATGTTGTACACTGGGTGTAGGTGTATGTGTCATGTTGTAAACCAGGTGTTCGTGTATGTGTTGTGTTGTACACCAAGTGTAGGTGTATGTGTCATGTTGTACACCAGGCATAGGTGTATGTGTCATGTTGTACACCAAGTATTGGTGTCTTTGTTGTGTTGTACATTTTGTATGTGTATGTGTTTTACAGTGTGATGAGACAAACATCTATGGGATTCTCTAGGCCCTTCTTGTTGTTATAGAGGGTTGAGGTGGTTCAATATCTAGATGCCCTTGTTGATTGATATTGAGGTTTGAGGCATTTAGTCTTGGGATACCCTTATTGCTATTAAGGGTTGAGGTGGTTTAGTCTCGGGATACCCTTATTGTTGATATTGAGGGAGGAGGTGTTTTAGCCTTCAGATTCCCTTGTTTCTTAAAGAGAAGGCATTGGGTGCTTTCTAATTTTGGAAGTCAATTCAATGCATGTATGGAAAGCATAAAGAACAAAGGAAAAAGTAAATAACCATTTGAAAGATAACTATCAATATTTTATTTCAGCTTTACTTATGCATGTGACCTATGATTCTGATTTATGATGGTTGCGAGTTGAGCTAACAGGATGTGATATGTTTATACATGATTATTTGATTTGCAAGTGTGCCTTATTAATGGGCCACCAATGATGTATGATTTGAATTTATTTCAATTCATTTTTAGTCTAATGAAAATTACGTGCTTGGTACAGGAAAGCATGGAAATACATAGGTTGGGTGGTTGAAACTGACTGCAAGAATTAACAGTAACGGAAAAAGAAATTGGAATAGGCAGAATTATTTTGGTAAAGCATTTAGGAGGAGGGCCATTGTGGGACACTGGTACCCAATAGTTTCCACTGATTTCCATGAGCATGATATTAGTGGTATAATGGTTTTGAGGCATGGATATGCCTTGGTTTTTGGAATTGCCGATGTGAGGAAACCTTCCCAAAGGATGGATAGACCAGGAAAGGGGATGTCGGTGAACTTGGAAGGTGAGTGACTACATAGAAGGGGTTGACCGAATTTCCCAAGGGACTGTGTATCAGAGAAGGGAGGGTCAGGGAATGGATTTTTTTTTTCATTAGCATTGCCAAATGGAATCAGATGCACATTAGGAGTGTTCCCTTCAACAATGAGTCGGTAATTGTTCATTGAAAGGATAGGTGGCGCAAGATTGTAGCACTGGACATTGGATACATATTTGATTTTGATAGTGGATTCTCAACTTCTTGAGAAGGAGGTGAATCTTGGTATTACTTGAGGGTGGAGGTGTAAGCCTATGGATTCCCTTGTTGCTGATACGGGTATTGTATCCTTTTATTTTTTGGTTGATAAAATGTGTATATGTGTATATTATTATAAATATTGTATCATGTCGTGTTATAAATCTCCATGAATATTATGGTTATTTGTTGGTTAAAGAAAACATGTTGTAAAGCACCAGTAAACAATATGATTATCATTTTTTCAACAGGATTTTCATTGCAAATACTGCAACGAGATAAGTTATAAAGCTCCATGGGCAGTATGTTTTTCTTTTCAACAGTTTTTCTAGTTGTAGGTGTCATTGAACACAAAGGATGGTTTTCCCCTAAGGGGGAAGGGTCTGTAACAACCCCGGGTCAAAAGTTCATGTAATAAAAGTTAATAAAGAAAAAATAAGACCAAGTTCATAGGAAACTTATTCCAAGTTGAATGTTGGGCAAAATATCCTAGTGGGAATCACTTGTTGGGTTTATGACTAAGGGGAAATTGGTAAAGGCAATGGCAAAGGCTTTGAAAAGGAAAAAAGGTATTATTGGCATTTTATTTATGAAAATAAAGGAAATTAGGAGAAAAGGAAGATGAAAGGTCACAGGTTGCATGAGGACGAAATTGAAGGAAAAATAAAGGAAAGTGAAGAAATTAGAGGCCTCAATGATAAAAAGGATTCTAAGGATCAGTTCACAACTTTTTTTCTATTTTCTTTGGAATTAGTCTTACAGAGGAGAAGAGCACCAAGAGGAGAAGGAAAGCAAGTAAGAAAAGGAAGGACAAGGAAAGCAAAGGAAAGCAAGAATCAAACAAGGAAAGGTTAGGTCAGGCAGCTTCAACAGGAATACTTGCAGGTAACATATTGCATGTATGATTTTCGTAGCTGGTTTTGGCATGCATGAAATATGCATGTGTGTATTTTAGTTTCTTTGTTGTTAGTGGCATGGATTTTTCCAAGTTTTGACAATGGTTCTAGCCTTGTCTTGTCATTTATGGATAGCCATGGTGTGATGGGACTCCTTTTTGGTTGAGCTTTGGATTTTCGGAAGGTTTTGAATCCGGGGGAGGTGGTATGAGGAAAATCCCAATGGTTGGTGGTGAATATGGTTTTGTATGGGAAGCACTTAACAGGTGGTTGGAGATAGGAAAATTCCTTAAGGGATGGTGAAGGAATTCTAAGGCATCCAAGCTCGGTTTGGTTTTATGATCTCCAAACTAGTTTAGGTGATATCACGGTATGGTGAGGGTGGAGGTTGTTTAACTTCTGGATTCCCTTAGTTGTTTATGGATTGGTTTATCCCATGAGATCCCACATTCATGCTTGGAATATGGCACAGGGGTGATTGGATGAAAGAAAAATTTGGTTCAGCGCAATCTATAGTCAAGTGGTATGTGGAAGTCCCTGACTTGGTTGGATTTTGCATATGAATGATAAGAGCTAAGTTTATTTTGTATCTTATGAGTAAATATACTTGTTATTATGTGGCTTTAATGGCTTTTATATCATAGTTAATTATATGGTTATATGTTGGCTATAATATTGGTTTTATGACAGATCTAAATTATGGATATTATCATGTTTGGTTGATAAATGACTGATTAATGAATGCATGACCTCAATGATGTTATGAAAACTATTGTGAGAAGGCATTAATCCTTGTTGTTAAACCTCACACAAGTTTCAAATATCTATGTTCAGATATGCATTCATGACTTGTAGGTTGCATGTCCAACATGTGTTCGATGGAATTTCAGTCCTCGTTGGGAAAGGTCAGGTCAAGTCTCGGTTCAAGTTTTGGTTTATAAGCTTTGTTTCTATGTCATTTATCATTTATGGAAGCTTCACTAATTTCTAGATAGAGGCCTAAGTCCTAGCCCTAAAGAAGTGGCTCAAAATTTGGGGTCACTAGCATAAAACTAACCAGAAAATTCCATAGTCACTGGCAGGCAGGCCTATGGGAGCGACTCGAGGTTTACAATTGCTTACATGCCTTGGAAAGGGAGTAGTTGAGGCTCTATGTCAATGAAAAAGAGATTTATCTCAAGGTTTGGACACTTGTAGGGTTTGGGTTGCTCCTGGAGGTCCTGTAACACCTGAGGGAAGTCAGTAAGGTCTCAAGTTGTTGATTCCATTTCCTTAAGATCTTATAGGAGGTTGAGTCTTATCATAGTGACCCTAAGCTCATGTTTACCCCCAGTAAACCTATTAAAGTGGGTAAATGTGGGAGGAGGTGGTTACATTTATGCACTTGGTAATTGGATCTTTGAAATGAAGAAAAGAACAACATCTATTTTTAAAAATATCATCCTCCAAAACATTCGGGAGACAGTTTTGGTATCCTCCTTCACAAAGGAAAATTGGCTAGCCAATGAGTGTAAGGATTATATTTTAAAAAACCTTGATCTTCACCCCTATATGTTGATTACCTCTCCATATACTACACCGGGATCTAAGTATAACAAAAAAAAAATCATTTTCACCTCCTCCAATAACCTTCATGAAATTGAGCTTTGATGGAGCTTCCAAGGTAAACCCTGGAGCGGCCAACTATGGAGGCATCATATGAGATGAGAATTCCTACCATATGCATATATATCCATTCTCCTATGGCATTGCAATTAATAATATTGCAAAATTTATTTCTCTGGAGAAAGGATTACAAATTGCTGCCAAAGAAGGGTATCACTTGTTACAGATCCATGGAGACTCTTAACTTGTCATACAGTTTTTACATAATATATTACATGGCCACCCAATGGATAAATTGAATCACATTTGTCACCTTCAAGAAGTGGTCTTAAATATTAAAAATTTGCTTTGAAATTTCAACTATATTATTCCTCAGCATACAAGGCAGGAAGGAAATAGTGTGGCAGACACAATAACTAATTTGGGTAGTCTCAAGGGACACCTTCCCTTTTATAAGCCATGGAGGATTGCATCACTTAGGGAAGACATCCATAAAATCAAATAGTGGGTGGAACAAGACAAATATATAATAAAGGGTAACATCCATGATGGGGGTGGTATTACAGGTCCTAGTGAAGTGAGGTAGCACGATTAACATGCTTGACATTCGAATGGCACATGGGATGGTGAACCTAGGTTCAAGAGCCATGCTCTTCACCTGTCACTGTCTCATCTATGTGTGGCGTCCTTATAGTCATCAACATCCTAATCACCTACCCTCGTCACGTTGTTTTAAATGTGGTAAAATGGTTATAGATGGTTTCAAGTATGACATTCCTTTTGTTAAAAAGCTCCATCCCTTAGAGACTATAATGGCTAGCCTCTCTCATGGCGATTTGGTTTCAAGAAGAAGAGGCCCTAAAAAACAAATTAAAAAGCTCATTCATGAGTGCATGATTTTGGGTTTTATTGAGTTTGTTAAAGCGCATGCCAAGTCCTACATGTCTCTCATGAATTTTGCACACTTTGGTATTCTCTTTCATCTGATTCATCCTTTCACGTCTCCGATCCATTATATATGCATGGGAAACATCTCACGGTGGCGGTTTCGCTATGCTTTTCAGTTTGTTGTGGAAGAGTTCCAACCGACATGCTTCTCCTCGATGTCGAGGTTGGTTTATCCATATTCTAAGGAAGGTGTGTTTTGGTACCAATTTTTCTCTCATTATTGTTGTTGTTTACCATCTAGTCACTTACTTGCATCGTATCATCTCTATGGTTTCTCCATTTTATGCAGGGGTCAATTTTCTTCATATTAGTTCTCCATAACATGGGGTCATGTCCTACTTTCGAGTTGGTCAATCTGTTGCCCACTTTATCACCTCAAATCTTTGTTTCTGCAGACATCTCATTTAATTGTCCCGTATTAGTATGTAGAGTTTGGTACCCTGGTACTTTCTCTATTTGGTTTTGATATTGTTAATGGTCGAGTTAATTTTGTAGTTACCGTAAGTTTTTCGGCCTCATTTTCTCTTTGTCCTTCGTGAACTCTAGTATTTTGGGACTTAGGGTTAGCATATTTGTTTAAGCCTCATCTCACTGTGTTATATCGTCTACTAGCACAAACTTTGCTCTTCTTTCTCGTGGTGGATGATGTTTTAGTTATCCCTAGTTTCTCCACATCCTTAATGTTATATATACATAATTATTTGTTGTCGATCTCTCTACCATTTTCCCTTTATCCTAGTTCTTATATAAACATGGCCCTTAGGCAGTGTCTTCGCAGTCGTTGTGGTGGGGCATCAGGTTCATCGTCATCGTTTGTTCGGATGGGATTCAATTTTCAACCACTTTGATTGAGTTCCTTTGGAAGTGAGTAATGAAATTATTCACTTAGAAGCAAAGGATCTTGGGGACCATTTATATTTTTCTGACTTTAAGATTAGTGGTAACTTCCTCGGGTGGATTCCTTACCTAGGTAAATTCCAAAAGAGGAGGCTTCACTTCCTTCACTCCTTGTATATGCATCGTCAATTAGAAACACTGCTCCATATGGTCATTCACAACAAAACCCTCAACAATTATAAACTATTTGTAGGGTCAGAGGAAATCAAGAGAATTCTTCAGGATATTCACTACAATTTGGATGATATTGTGACGAGGCTAACAATGGTGGAGAATTTTATGGTACACTGAGTCTGATGTGTAACTCGAAGCTCCAACAGTCATTAATGTTTGATTGTTTGGATTCCTCATCAAGAGAACTCCTCTCCACTCTCTCTGGTCATCATTTTGGACTAACAATTCACCATAGACATTGCACTTCTTTTTGCAACTGGTTATTATTGATTTTTTGTTCTAAGTTGTCATATTGGGTTGATGGCATACCACTTTGGAACACTGGTTGTTTTTTGTATAGGTCTACTCATAGTAAAATGGATGTAGTGTCAATATAAATGGGTAACTATTATAGTATCACTCTCAATGTTTTTACATAATCCCACCTTTTTGTTTAAACTTTGAAAAAGTCTCTAGATAGTCAAATATGGTATCTTTGGACTACACCGACCTTTGGTCTTCCCAAGTTGAAACTATGAGCCGTGAGAGTGTTGTTTTGATCTAAAAGGAGCTATCAATGTAATATATTTTATTAGTATTGGAAGATCTAAAAGGTGTTATCAATGTAATATCATTTATTAGTAATGGAAATATATTGATGCGGCTTACAAAAAAAATGATTAGAGACATTAAACATGGCTCAAATACATAATATAAGGGTGAGGCTAAAGGTGAAGAAAACATTGAATAAATTGTAATCCAAATATATATATGAAAATGAAGGTGAAAGAAAATATTAGAAATTTTTTTAGAATGATAGGTTCATTCTAAAGCCCAGTATGATGTGTAGTCCATCATCAAAGTTGACCTATCATTCTAAAGCCCGGTATGGTGTGTAATCCATCATCAAAGTTGAAATTTTACTCATCTCCACCGGAAAAAAAATAAAAAAATAAAAAATTTAAAATCTAAAAAAAAAACTATATAAAACATTTAAAAGAATTTCAGGGCATAAAAAAAAAGTGCAAGTGAAGATTATTGGATCCCTGTATGCTTATATTAGATCTTTATTTAAAATAGATCTATATTGATCTACATATATAAAAATGATAATAAGAAATGGAAAAAAAAATTTACATAAATTATAATAATTTCCCTCCCATACTAATTATAATAAATAAAACAACCAAAATATTTAAATAAATTATAATAATTTCCCTCTATCCTCTAATACTAATCATAATATAAATAAGTGAAACCGCCCCTCTTCTATGTTTTATCCAAATTTTCTCAATACCAAACACTCCAACAAATCATTATCAAATAATTCATTCTAAATTTCATATACATCTACCACTATATCGCTGATCTGATCAATGCTTATTTTGACTCTAAACTTCTATCTCTTTCTTTTAAATGTAACTTCCAAAGTTCACATTTTTATTCTTTACATTTTACAGCCAACCTTTCTTTTTACTTCTCTACTCCCTCTCAATCTATCATCCATTCTCTACTCACTCTAAATCCACCGCTATATCATCTGCATTTAATGTTTCTTTTCTCTTTTTCCAAGATTTTCCTCTCTATCTTTTTCAGCAAGCATATCCTTCCTCAACTACATCTACATTTTTCTCCACTGCGATATCCTGCCTCTTAGTCTCACACTTATTAGTGCTCCCATTTTTTCTAGGGCTTGCTGTCATCCTCTACAAATATTGAGGGATCTCGGTACATATGGATTATATTCACCTTTACATCTGAAAATATTTATTACTGTTTTTCAAGAATTGTTTTATGTACATAGACTATATTGACAGCAGGAGCCTAATTAGGTGATTTTTGGGGTTTTTAAATTATTTAGTTGATTGTTGTTCAAAATTTTATAAAAAATCGAGAAAGTCATAGTTTTTAGTTATCGAATTTGCGTTTTTTCGATATGTTGAATCGATTTAAATACCTGAAATAAAATTTTGAACATTCACCCTACTGAAAGTAATTAATTAGTTTAAAAGTTTTCAAATTCACATTAAAAAATAACATTGAAATCTCTCCAAAAAAATTATCATTAGATTTCATTAAAAAAACCAAATGATAATAATAATAATAATAATGTGCCTGGTATAATGATCTGACAATTGCAAATAATAAAGTGCATTGTTTAAGTAGGTCTAAAACACCAAATGATAATAATAATAGTAATGGGCCTGGTATAATGATGACAATGGCAAATAATAAAGTGCATTGTTTAGTAGGTCACATACAATTTTGCAATAGGGAGAATTTCTGTTAGGAATTTTGCAATAGGGAGAATTTCTGTTAGGAATTTGGTGAATTTTTTTTTAATTGTGAGAGTGTTTAAATCATTTTTAAGAGATGAAATATATTCAGTAATATGGAAAATCCAAAACTTATTTAAACACCCAAAATACTAAAACTAACCAACTATAATTTTCAAAAAATTTCACCAAATTTTCTTATACCACAATTTTCATTGTTCCCCACAAAAATTATAACAGGTTTAAACTAAGCGACAATAATGAGGATTTTAAACAGGTTTAAACTAAGCGACAATAATGAGGATTTTAAACAGTGCAATAACTTTGAAGGCCTATATTGATATTATTTGAACTTCTATTACTGATTAATACTTTTATATATATATATATATATATATATATATTAATTATATCTAACTTTATATTGATCATATCATATAATAATTTACATATTGATTGTGTCGGTTTAACATTTTTTTCTCGATCTGTGCATGCGTATTAAACATCCGTATATATTTGATTATATAAAATGTATTTCATTGCGCTTTTTGAAGTTCTATTTCTTCTCACAATTGTACCACTGCATGCATGTTAGACAATATTCCAAAAAACCTATTTCCATCAGATATGACCTTCAAGAATATAAAATCTTTGCTCAGACTCTGTTGCACTGAAAGTCTTCGACTGATCTCTTTCATTTCACGGGTATTTCATAAAGACATGTTACTAAACTAACAATATTAAATTAAATAAATCACTTATTCAATCTAGAAAATCATCTTAGAATTAACAAATTTCTCTCGTGAACAAATCAAGGACTAAAAATAAACTATTATTCCTCACCAACTGTAAATTATTTCTCAACAACTGTCTTCACAATGTCTTCCTCATTTGTCTTATTGCCAAAACAATTTGAGCATTTGAAAACAACAATTTTAAAAGGAGTGGTTTATAGTGTGATATTTTGGAGTTTGAATTTTGTGGAAAAATTTGAAGTGAAATCTTGAGTTGTGTTATTTAAATTTTAAACTTGTTTTTTTGACTGTATATATAGATTCAGTGCCATAAAAAATTTTAGGGTAGGTTGTGATTTCAATAAGTTCCAGCCAGTTTTTAGAGAAATTAGACCTGAAAATTCCAAAAACACTCACCCACCCAAAACAACTCCATTTTAAAATAACATTTAAAACTATGTAAACTTTGAGAAAAATTACATCCTTAATTGGTCTAGAGTTCAAAAATTGCCTATAACGAGCCCTTACTACAAATCCAAATTATCTTGCCTACCACATCGCCCTCCCTGTCAAAATGTCACGAAGGCATGAGTGGTCCGCTTTTGCAGCCCCGATCTACCGCTGACCTTCCATTTACTGTTTACTTATTTCATCAGATGTCAGTGAGCATGATAACCCAATATCCTAATGAGATTGTTTGCAGGCCTGTAACAACGACAAATTCAACCAAATACCAGAATCCCAATGAAATTGTGCGTAGAAAAGGAATAATGACAGACTCATCAGATAATAACAATGGGACTCAGTAATCCTGTTGGCAAATTATTCATTATAGAAACAACCTGATATAACATAATAATTATATTCAGGAGAGTTAACGTTTTCTGGAGCCGTCATCATTAATAATAACAACGATAAAATGAGGTATGTGTGGTTTGATATCTTGCCTGCAGCCGAGATTCCCACTGCATTGAGATTTAACTCATATTTTTTAGGGCATGGGGCTGCCATATAGAGCCCATAATCATGAATCCAGTTCTTCATGAATCCAGTTTTAGAAACATAATCATGTAACTCCCGAATTATTCGGTTCTGAGGAAATAATCACGAAACCCTAGGATTATCTGGATACAAAACCTTCAGGAAATTATGTGCTTCCCAGATATGTACGGATGAGTCTAAAATTCGATTCCTCCAAAATAATCACGCAAACCCAAGATATGTCTGGATACTCCATATTCTTTGAATCATTTTCTCATTTCCAACTCTTTCCTTTACTTCAAGAACCTTTTTCTACTCCATCCTTTGAGGTTTTACTAAGTGTCATATATTTCTGGAAATTTCTGCGAGAGCTATTCAACCTAGTACTTTGTATGTGGTTTTGAAACACTTAACTTTAGATAACATGTCTTAAACAATAAGTTATTAAACCATACATTCAGCCATACATTCAGCCATTAAAGAACACAAAAATTTCTCAATTACAACCTCAACAAGCTCTTAGTGAACTTGTATTCTTTTGACATCAATGACAACTAAATATCAATTTGCTAAACAATATTTCAACAAATTCACCCTAAACTTGATGTTTGGCAGCAATGTCAAACCTTTGACATCAATTACAACACTTTCTTCAACAATCTCCCTCTTTAGCATTGATGTCAATAGTACCAAATATAGTTGGTCATTCATGGCAATATTACTTGGCAAAACTCCTTGTAGGTTGCTACTATATTCTCATGTCAATGTTTGTTCATTCTCCCCCTTTGACATCAATGGCTAAGGGCCTAAATACTCTATCTTTGACCATTCCCCTTCTACCAGAATATAACGGACCACTGATGATTTTGGCTTGGGCTGAAAACATCCATTTATAATGTTTTCTCACTTCTCTATTGTTGTTGTAAATGCATGTTCCCCCTTTACTTGTGAGAAACCAATGGTTGATCACTCTCCATCTTTACATTCAAGTGACTGCTATACACAACTCCAAAGTTTGTAGAGAATCTCCCCCTCCAACTATTCTCCCTTAAAAGGGTTGCTCAACATACATGAGTTTGTTACCACTGAAACAAGGGATACCAATTGAAAGCAAATAGGTAACATGCAAAGTGATATATTTCCCTCCTTAAACGCTTTACATTTTTGAGGCAAACATCTACCAAGCACTCAAACTTTTTCGTCTGTGGTTGATCCAAGACTTTTGTTTAGATATCAATTAAGTGAATTGCATTGTTGTACCAATCCACTCTCATAATTGCTTCAACAACACAATTATACTATTGTTGTACAAATGAGACAAAAAACACTAATGGATTTCATTTCCTATTTTTCTTGAGCAATCAACTCTTCCTAAAACCAATTGATGATGCATGCTATTGTTGATTGTGTAGCTCCCAGCTCTAGGCTTATGCATTATTTTTCTCTTTGATCTCCTCTCATACAACTTGCTTTAACATCACCAGATATCTTCCTTCTTTGCTTTTGCTTGAGAGTTATTTCTGTAGAGCTATCTTTACTTTTGACCCTTTTAACACACCATTCCTCTATTGCAGCTCATCTTCAATGATTATTATCTTCTTCATGTGACTTGAGATGTTGTTGTGTACTCCCCTTGAGACTATGTTGGCTTCTTCCAACTTCTATCATGTGCATTCTTTATGACCCAACATCAATTGCTTCATTCTCTTTTTTCTCTATAGTGCACATTGTGTACATAACATGGTGTAGTGGAATGCAACTGAGTATTGTTTCTTCTATTGTTAGTGTGATGAAGAGATTATCTTTAATGGCTTATTTTTATTTTTTCTTCCTTTCAAATGTTGTTTGGAGTTCTAATTCCTTTTGCTATTAATTTTCTTGAGTCTTCTTCTCTATTTCTACAACCTCTTGAATTGAATGTGACTTCATGTCATCTATCCACCATTTGATTGGCACTCAAGATGGTGTGCTTCAGTGCTTCTTCTCTATTTCTACCACCTCTTGAATTGAATGTGACTCCATGTTCTCTATCCACCATTTGACTCGCACTCAAGATGTTGTGCTTCAATTATTCAACAAGTAAAACATTATCAACATTTGTATTTCTATTATCAAAGCTAATTTTACTTCTTCCTATCACTTTGGTTGATGTAACATCTCCAAGAATAACTGTTAGGGTCCAACCCTAACCCCCTTATTTATGTAATAGGATCGAGTCATAGTTATAGTTAAGTAAAGAGTTAATAAAGCCCATATTAATAATTGTAAGTGGTTGACATGCATTTAAAGAAGGGACCACAGTTAGTTATAAATGGGCCATGGTATTAGATAGATGGTATTAATAAGAACCATGGTATTGCAAGTATGAATCCTATATAAAGGATAGAGGCTCCCCTCGAGGAACATCGTGTCTTATTTTTCCCAGGTCTATTGGAGGTTGCCCCCTCGTATAAGCAAGTGAACATTGCTTTCTGAATAATAAAATACTTGTTGTTATTTCTTATTGTTCGGTGTTCTCGGTATATTTCTTCGCATATTTTGTATTCTGGTATCTTCTCGGAGGCTTAGAGCATAAAAATTGGTATCAGAGCACTTTCCAGGGCCAGTGGAATCTCCAATTTTTAGCAAAAAAAAAATTGGCTAGAGACGTGTTTCGGCGTCTTTAAACCACAAGATTTGTCGTTGAGAGCATAAACTTGTGGATTTTGGGAGGCATGCACACACGAAATACAAGAGGTGGCCACGCTTGTTGGACTCCCTTGTAACCCTGTGGGTACCCTTTCAAGTAGTAGCACATTAGACAGAA